>BMAO01016705.1:0-19026 GCA_019973975.1 Trichonephila clavata
TCTTTAAAGTATTTTATCAATTTTTACCTTATGTACGATAGCGTTTTGAAGTGAAGCGATACTGTTTGAGTTCAAGGGAAAAATATTTACTTAATAATGGTTTCAAATTTCTTCTTTATTGTTTCACTAATAGTGTATGTATCTAGTAATCTCATCAATTTATATCGAATAGCATCATTAACAGAGAAATTTTTCCTGTTTGAATGTTATTCTCCAACACTATATAAAGATATCTTTAGAACGAATTATCATTTTTACATATTTCTCAAAACAAGGACCATTCTTTTCGAAATATTTTGGACAAGAATGTATGAAATTCTCTTAATAAAAATATTTGAATTCGGAAAATAATCCGATATTATTGAAGAGAATTGTTATATTTTTATTGTTAGAGCTGAAGTATTTATTACTCAGCTGTTTATTATTTTTCATACTGTTTTATTTTTTTTAAAATAAGTTCCTAGAAAATAGAAGGACATAGACATAGTAAAAGCTAAATTTCCCTTCCATGTCCTTTTCTCAATTGTAAATACAATATAAAAGCACTAAAAATAAACTTCCGTAAAATAACCAGTTTGGGATGTGAAAATAATAATCCAGAGAGAGAGAGAGAAATACATGTTTTATTTTAATAGAGCATTAAACAGTTTGAATAACTTTAAAATGATATTGTATACGAATTTTTCTCCTAAAATCTATTATGGGAAATAAATATATTTAATCCATCAAAAGTTTCAAGTAAAATAGTTATATTGTTGCATTCCAATATCTTTGTTCAATGTTACTGTGTTACAAAATATGTTATCTTGAACATTAATTTAAGCATTAAGATCTCTCGCTAAGAACTTTTGATTTACTGGTCCTTGATCTTCATTAATCAGGCACAGAATTAAGTATTAAATTATGAATAAGCTAAAGTACTTAAGGAAAAATGGCAAAGTCAATAATTATGTTCTCGAATCGAATTTGCGTCAAAATTTCATCGACTTAGGACAATTGTTTTATTTTCCGTTGCATTATACAAATTATTATTAGTTATATTTTACAAATTTATATTAGTTATATATTCCTTATTATACTTTTTCTCATGCTAAAAAGTCAATGCATAATCGAATT
Source organism: Trichonephila clavata (assembly GCA_019973975.1). Classification (NCBI taxonomy): domain Eukaryota; kingdom Metazoa; phylum Arthropoda; class Arachnida; order Araneae; family Nephilidae; genus Trichonephila; species Trichonephila clavata. The sequence goes on from BMAO01016705.1 coordinate 1,117, forward strand.
TTTATAAAATTTCAGTGACTTTCAAAAGATATGGCTTCTAGTGAGCAATATTTATTGAAACCATAGAGAATGGAACTATTCTTACGCTTATCGAAAATAATCTGTTCAAAAATTTGTTTTCCGAATCGTCATTTTCTATATTCCGAGCTCTAACTGTAAAAAATTGTAAGAAACTAATAAAAACTTGAAATGGAAATATAACTGAGAAATAACATTTTGAAAAATATTGTATCACCTGAAAAAAAATATGAAAATATGAACCAATAGCATCCATCTTTCCTGACCCAGATATCACGTGTTGTTCCCAAGAGTCACTTCGGAAATGATCGGTGTTCCTCGGCTAAAAATAACCGAGCGCCAGCTTCGGGTCGTCCCGATTCCACTGGTTGGATGCCGGGACGCGTGGTTAAAAATAGAGCACCAGGTCCGAAATCGATGCAGCGGGATGCTGCAACCGGCTCAGGTGAGCTCTGCACCTCCTCCACCCTATGTAGGTTAATTTGTTCCGAATGATGAGCATCCACCTTTTGTGTGTGGAAAAGCTCATCTGCAGTTAGGAATGTCATTTTAATACTTAGACTGTTAAATCACGTTCTGTACACAGTATTTAATACAGAAAGCGTTTATATATGGTATAGTATTGACAACTTTCTATGTGCAAGTGTTTTAATTATCAATTTGAAAATATTTATTTGGAGTACCTTTCCCTGATGCCTCACTCATAATTTAATCATGGTACTTTATTTTGTGAGCTTAATTGTAGGTATGAAAATGATTGCTTATACAAATATATCTCTTGATATTCATTTGGAGAAAAATATACAGTGCTATATATTTATCTATTAAACTGAACTTTTTGTTCGTTATATTAATTAAAATTTGTATTGCAATAATACAATGATGGGACATTTTTTCAGTACTCTTCAGCACTGACAAAGATGAGAACATTTTAAAAAATTCTCTACAAAAAAACGTATTTTTTTTTGTACGAAACTGCACCTAAAAGAAATATTAAAATTAAAAGCTTTACTTTCTTATCTTGATAATAATACTGTTATGAATTTTGTGTAATGAATGCTTAACATAGTCTAAATAATTTACATCTGGGTGTTTAATAAGTTAATTTTACTTTCTGTTGTATTTATTTTATGCTAAAATTGTAATATTCGCAAGCAACACCATTCTTTATACTTCAATGGCGATTCAATGGAAACTTGGCGAAATGTTGGTGATAGAACCAAGTTGGCATCATTTTTGGGGACCATGTGGGTGACCATACGATGTTTTCTGAAAATTACAGGAGAGATCTATTAATATCACTATATCACACGGGTCTTTCGAGAACGATCCGTGCAGCTAATAAGTAGGAGTCGGAAGCTGAAATTGAGTTAGTATCACTTTGAATACTGAAAACTTTACTAGCGAGTAGCTGCTTGCGAATTTACATTACGTACGTGTATTTTTTAGACACTGATAGTTGTGTCTTGAGGGCTGTAGAAGGAGTGGAAACCTTCTGGGCTCTGTATCCTGCATTTTAAGGATTTTTTTACAATAAATTTTTACCACTCTTAAAAAACTGTTTTGCTCTTTGAAACTAATAGCATAAAAATCACCAACCTCGATGTACGTAACAAAATGTATGGAAATGTTAATAATATTTGTAATTCTATTCCATTCCGATAGCTAAGGCGCATGTGATTTAAATCAAATCTTCATCTCGTATCACCTGTCCGGATTTACCTACCAATTTAGCACCTCCTTCATCTAAATGATTTAATTCATGTTCTATTAAATACTGATTATTTTATTTATTTTTTGGATGAATAATTAAAAAGAATATTAAATAATAGAGTAAGTATTCGGTTGGTTATTTTTCCATGACAACAACTTCTGGCCCTAGGCTGGCCTGCGTTTGCTTTATGAGAATGCAGAGCACAAAAAAATTAAAAACAAGTTTAAAAAGATAATGCACATTTATCAACATATTTTATGTGATAAATACGCGGTGAGTTGACAATACGCTACAGCAGCTTTTCTCAAACTGTGGATTACGCCCGCTAGGTGTATTATATCCCTATGTGGGGGGGGGGGACGAGAATATCGATAAGTCGAAAATAAAAGATTTGAAATAAGAATTAATTTACTGAAAGGAAGCAAATTAAAGAACAATCTAACATAATTAGGATTAAATACACATTTACACTGATATAATACACTTTATAAATGTATCAGTACAGCACAATTTTTTTGATAATTAATTTATCTCATTGCATTAAAAACAAGTTTAATAATTACTAATGCCTTCCATGGGCTTGTCATATGCAAAATTTAGTACTTATCTTGATAACTTATATGGTTTATAATTAAAGTCGTATTGTAGATTTAGCGTCAAAGTACATTTTTAGTTCCTTCAATACATTGATATTGTAGAAGAGGGGGAGACGATGAAACTATGATCACAAAAATTGGGTCACAAAAATTGAGAGTTTGAGAAGCACTGAGCTACAGCTATATTGATCAAGTCTCTCAATTTGGTTCTTTGTGTTTTGTCTGTTCATGTTTGCATTACAGCATTTTTAAACCGTTGCCAGAAGTAAACTTTTCAACCCATTTTGATGGTGAACTCTTCAACGCCTTTCTATTAGACCGAGTTTCTTTGAAAAGGATGCTATCCTTTCAGATTCAACATCCGCCCTATAGACTTTGTCTTCTAATCAAGAGACCATCAGTCCTTGTATTTAGCAATGTAGATCCCGTCTCAAGGAAACCATCGCAATGTCGATTCCCTCCCACTGTGATATCGGAGGAAATGAGAAAGTAGACTATTTTGCAATGAAGGTTACCCAGAATTTAATTAGAAAACTGGTCAGCTTCCGTGTCTTAGAGGTAGCGCGCTCCATTGGAAAGCCTAGGGTTGTGGGTTCGACTCCGGCTGGAGACGATACATTTACTAGATGCGAAAATTGTAGGTAAGGATGTCATTCGATTATGTGGTACATAAAAGATCCCTTGAGTATCAATTTGGCTCAGCAAAACTAAATCCCGGCAATATTCAGCATCCGACGAGATCTTAAATTAAATTAATTCAAGCGTACAAATTTTGTAGCGAGATCCACTACTAGGTGGAGCCACCATTGAAATGGATATCACATTTAAGGCTTTGTCTGCAAAAGGCTTAAACTTTTAAAGGTGGCATAATTTTAAAGAAAATGGTCATAAGAGTGCCTATTTTATTTAAGAAAATTATACACAACCAAGTGTGTGTTCAATATATATCATTTTATTCTTAAATTTTGGGTAAATTTAAGAATAAAGAAGCCGATTGCGTGATTCGAACCCTATCCTACCGCTTAGAAAGCAGGTGCACAAACAACTAGGCCACTGCGCCGCTGGAGTTAAATTAAACTGAATTCTATAAAAGCTAAGCATGAATTTCGAAGGCTATTCTCTCCGAATTTGACTGCCATTCGGCGCTAAAGCATTGAGTGTTGAACACCCTGATGGAGCACTATTATTGCACCAAGTCTCGTCCCAACATGAGATGTCCCCTTGTGAGATGCAAAGGACAACATCAGAAGTAACAATACAGATCCATCATCGAACTTTCAAAATGATCAACTAATGCTAAATGCTAATGAAAGCAACCCACGTGCATTCACGAAGAGCGGAAATAAGTAACTGAGCTAAGGTTACAGAAACATATCGGTAATGTATATTTTTGATTGTGCTAACATCTAGTTTAAAATAAATAACTGTCGCTAAATACATTACTAATAATCTGTTATTTCCATCTTGTGAGAAATAAACATGATTCAGGGCATAAGAAATAGAAAGTTATAATCTCTTTAGCGCGCTACTTTTGAACACTCCAGCCCGGAAATATCACGGGCGCGAGAAATAGAAGGGGAAATTTCACCCCCTGATTTCGACAGAATCCAGAAGGAAGGTGTTAATTGATAATATGCACCCTTTGAAAAAAATAACTAGGAATTTGTCATTCCATTCATCCAAACTAGAAATAAATTAATAAACAATTCTTTCGTACTACAGCTATCAATTCTTCAAGAAATAAGACCTAGAATGTTCTGAGCAACAGTCACCGTTGTGTTACAATGTTCCACCTTCAGCTGTAACTGGCAGTTTTAGATTTTTTTAATAGTACGACTGCTTTCGTGCTTACATTTTCGTTTTAAAATTGTACATTCACCTAATGTACTTTATGTTTCACTGGACGAAAGATAAATGATAACTACATTGACGAATATCCTGCATTCTGTCATTGTAAATCTACCGTATAAAAATATTGGAGACCTAGAAGCCTGATGACCTAACAATCAACAGGTCGGTATATGTTAGCCGATAAATACACAAAACCGCTTTGAAGTACATCGTTTATAATACAGTTAACTGAACTTCCAAGTGGAATAAAAATGGATTAGATTCCGCCTGAATTTAATAATTAATGTTGTGTTATATATCTCTCTCTGTTACCGTTTCCTCTACAACTCATTTATATCAGCTTCGTCAGAACAGAATGAAAAAATAAAATAAAAATCTTCTTCAAAAATAATCAGAAAAAAAGATCAATGATTATATATTTATAATTTATTACAACGAGTAAATGCGCTCTTTTTATCTGTTCGAATCGCATAATTTTTATCATCATTAATTAAAAGTAAAATAAGAAGTTTTATTTATTTACATATCAGATTTCTTTCCACCCCCTCAGTTTTTACTTAAATGAATTATTTTCCCTATTATAAAACCACAACTTTTGTTTCATTAAGGTGAATCCAACGTTATATTTATAGCAACCACTTCAAAGGAAATTTAGGGTTATCTAAGTTACTCTTTGAAGGTTACTAACATCGTAATTTCAGCCTCAGTCAGTTGACAAGGAATACATCTTTAATGCACCACACCACAGCAACGTAAGCAAGGTGTTCTATGGGATTTAGATTGGGGCTCTGAGAAGGCCAGTCCAGGTTTTGAACAGCCATTTCGTCAAACCACGTTTGTGAAAGCCTCGATGTGTGAATGGAGCAGTTATCCTGCTGGAAGAGAGAGAGAGAAATGGGCCTTCCCCGAAATATTGCTATAGAGTTGGAATGTCCACATACATCTCAGAGTTCATGTTTCCAATCACAGGAACTAAAGGACCCAGGCCAAACCAAGAGAAATACCCCCACACCATTATGCTTCCACCACCAAACTTAACAGTCGGCACAATGCAGTCACTAAAGAAACGTTCGCCGGGGGAATCCGCCAAACCCAGACGCGTCCATCCGACTGCCAGACTGTAAAGCGAGATTCATCACTCCAAAAAACAGTTTTCCACATGTCCACAGTGCAATGACGGTGAGCTTTACACCATTGCAATCGATGCTTCGCATTCTGTGGAGTGATATTTGGCTTGTGAGCGGCTGCACGATCATGGAATCCCAAATTTTTCAACTCTCGACTGACAGTCCTGCTGCTAAAACTAATTCCTGATGAACTTTGTAACTCATGAGAAATTTCCACCAACGAGGACTTGCGGTTTTGTTTCACTACCCTTTTCAAAGTTCTGCGGCTGAGTTCACCAAATATTTTCGGCCTACCGGTTCGTTTTTCCGCCGTTTCACTATCTCGACGTTTCCACTTCACAATTACATTACTCACAGTGGATTTAGGCTTCTGTAGAATGTCCGCAATCTCACGAACTGATTTCCCACAAAAGTGGCATCCCACTATACTGCCACGATCCAACTCACTAAGCTCCTTTGACTTACTCATTGCCTCACAAAGGCATAAATACAATCTGACAAACCACTACCAACACTTTTATAACTTTCAATTACGTATCAAATTGCGTCACTCGCCAGAACCGCTTTTTTAAGAGGTGTCCGGATACTTTTGGCCAGATAGTGTATATACAGCGTTATGTAATCTTAATACCCAATTCTAAGTAAACCCGACTACGTGAACTAGATAAGGAGAACAAGCGCTAATGAACCGATAACTAATTCTAATATCATAAATCTTCAATCTTCAATCTAATAATTTAATCTCTAAGCAATTACTTCCTTAACTCGCACTAGGCTTGTGAATGAAATATTCCAATATTCACACTTACGTAACAGCTCCCCCGCTCCTTCTATCTTACATCTACAAAACCTAGACTTTATATAGTTAAACTAATTTAAATATCACGGGTTCCTCTTGAAAGGCTGTGAATTAATGTGAATGCTAGCCCCAAAGTTTCCCCAAGAGGATTTGTAGGAAAAATGTCTCGAATAGATCCGTCACAAAAGTTTTAAGATTTTCAGATCAAATTTTAAAATGTCTAAATTATATATTTTTCAAAACCATGCCGAAGAAAAAGGAACCTTTATTTTTGTTATTCAGGCAAATAGTATCAAAACAAAGTTCTTTGGGTAAGAGCATAATTAATGATGCTTTAGCATTTATTAGTACTTTAAACCTTTTTTAAAAACGTCACATTTCCTTTGATTGATCTTAAAGGCTTTTTTAACATTAACCCACATCTTACTTCCCTGCCTCATCTTTTGTGACCGCAGTAGCCTAGTGGTTATGGTCATAAACTCGTGGGCGGCACGTCATGTGTTAAAATCCTGGTGCCACTGAAGACTCGGGGCATGGTAAATTGTGGTCACGGTTTGGACTCGTGGCTGGATGTCATGAGTTCGAGCCTAGACCACTGGAGAACCCCCCGTGTAGAGAGGAATGCTGCAGTTAAATTTGCCGTGCTCAAATTCCTCCTGTAAGAGGGTTGTAGCAGCTTGGAGAGAAGGATTCCTCGTCATTTGGCCGAGGTTCAAAATTATGAAGTCCGTCGCCAATGAAGTCCGTCCTCTGTGCAGCTTTGTAGGGTGACGTAAATATAACTCATTTACTGCCTCATCTTTATTTTGTGCTTCGAAAATCAAGTGGATGCGGATGTAAATATTGTGAAGGTCCCAGAACCCCAGTCCTACTATCAGGGAAAGTTTCTTCTCAACTCTTGAGTGACAACATTAATTCCTTCAAAATCTACGAGACTAACACTTCTTCCCTAAAAAAATCCCCCGAAAAGTCTGTATTTACTTATTTTTCTCTAAGATATCCTCAGTTAGCTTCTGACACATTTGCAGTACATTCACTGAAGTGTCAATCTTTACTACATGCCCTACTTCGAGGAAGAAAAAGTAGATTCCATTTTATCATAATAGAAGGAATATATTGGGTGATGAGCAAACAGTTCCATTTTTTTTCTTCCTTCATCACCCGTAGATATCCAGTTTCATCCGAAGATTACCATAAAGAGAGAGCAAAACGTCAGGGAACGAGAAGTGAAGCATTTTCCCCAGAAAATCTTATCAATGCTTTTTCCCTATATCTGTCTCAGCTTTTTGGGAAGTTTTTTTTTCTGTCTGAAAATGTCATGACGTGCTTCAATTTTCTTTAATAAAGTTGAGTTTTTTTTTTTTTGGTGAATTGAGAAAAATGCTTCAAATATTTCAGTTGAGTTTTTTCCCACCTCTTATGGAATTTCAAAACTCTACATTAAAATGATTCCTTTCCTTTTTGCTACATTCCCAAATTTATATCTTTTCACCCATTTGTTGAGTTCAAAGGTCCTACATTTTTAAATTTCAAAAAAAGTAAGTACTGAAGTAGAAAAATATGTATATCAAGTTGCAAATTTTTGAATTGTTTAAAAATTTATTACTGGTTTTGAAAGAAGAATTACTTTATTAAGATTATCGTTAGTCTAATATTAATTAACACAGCCAAAACAATGGACTCTATTTTTCAGATAAAACTAAATTCTTCAAAAATGGTATTATTATCTTTTAGATAAAGACTGAATTTTTACGACACTTATAATTAATTTAAGCTTAATTTAGCCACTTTTTTCAGAAAATAAGCATATATTTTGTCCCTCTCCTCGCTAATATTTTAATAACAAATGCTGTTTAATCTATAATTTTAAACTGAAGATTTAATTGTAAGAGTGTGTAAAAGTAGAGATCATGGAATGTTAAACAGATATGTTAATATATGAGCTAATATTAACATCAGAAGACTTTATTTCATATTCTTAATATTTTTGGGAAGTAATTTCATCTTATTCTTTGCCATAGCAAGGAACAATATATTCAAAAAAGTGAAATAAGAAGTATTTATGAATAAAATTAATTAAAAGTATCTAACAAATAAAAAAATGTCCTTAAATTTATCGCTGGATAATCGAAACAGGTAAAGCTTCACCAAATGAAAAAAATGTGAAAAATATTTATATAATTTAATATGCTTACTCTTGTATTCATTTAACCTACCTTAAAGTTCAAAATATTGTGTAAATATATGTAAGTAATATTTTATTTATAAAGTAAAAATCAGAAAAATAAATTGAAGGGCACTCTTAAACATAAAAATCAGCACACCAAGTAATTATCCGAATAGAACGAAATTGTGTATTCACACGCATTCTGCTTGAGTAACTTTTGGCTACCTATGACTGATTAGCTGGAGCTCCAGAACATTGCAATGGAGGGTCCGAATAGTGTGTAAAACATGTGACATTCCGATGCGAAGATTCAGAGGACAGATGGATTTTCGTGCAATACAAGCAAATCTTACCACTTGAGTGCAATGGGCTCAATTTACGTGACGTCATAATCACATGATATAACCACGTGTTTTTAGCCAATCAGTTCAAAAACTCATGTGACGTCATAATCTCATGATAAACGCAATCACGTATTTCCAGACGTATGCCCCAACTTTGATCTTTTCAGAAAATTACTATTAAAAAAATACAAATTTGTCCACAACAAAAACGCCCCATTTTATTTAAAAATACATGTATAAAATAAGTTTTTTTTTTAAATTTTAAAAATAATTTGAAGAAATTTATTTTTTATAACATTTTAACTTTCTTACCCACAATTATAAAATTTGAAATTTTAAACAAGTCTTACGAACAGAGCAACGATTACATTTAGTTTGATGTCTATTTTGAATTTAATTGGAGAACAAGTGTTTGTTTTTATCATGTGACCGTCATGAATTGAGCCCATTGTACTAAGAGACTAGGATGGTCAAAAAGCAGAACCACTTGACATTTGAGTAAGAGCGATGCTACAATTTCACGATATGGGCAGAAATGGACGAATCATGCAGAATGCCAAGAAGCCAGCAGTTGACTGAGAGAAATACAGCCATACCCCGAACTTACGCGATAGGTGGGACTGAGTGGTAGTCGCTTAAGCCGAATTCGCGTGAGTCAGGAGATAATTGTATGAATAAGAATACATATAAATTATTTTTATTTTAGGTTAGTGACGAAAGAAAAAAATAATTTCGAAAATTTTTTTAAATAAAATTTTAGTTGCTACAAATACAAAATCGAAAACTGTTGTTATTTGGATGTAATAAGTTTCATAAAATCTAAAACAGTAGTCTACGGCTCAAAGATTTTTTACTCCAGCTAAAATTCCCTGTAACATGCTAATAATTTTCTTATTCCTTGTTTTGTAGAACAAATACACTCTTTACGAATATATTTTGTAAAATTTGTAACCCTTTGACAATTAAACTGATGCCATCTGTCGAGTTCCCAACAGTCATTCGATCTTCTGAATGAACTGGGTCTAAGGACTCAAGTTCTTCAATGTCTTGTTCTTGTTCATGCATTTCTATGAGCTCATCCCTCGTCAGCTCCTGATAGTGGGAATCGAGCAATTTTTGAATATCATAACTCTATCCACTTCTTCTCCATAATTTGTTTTTCTCAAACTAGAGACGTTTCGAAGAGGTTTGAAAATCGCGTAACTACGATCTCGCGTAATTCGAGGTATTACTGTTATAAAAAGCACGAACGAGAGGGGGAAACATCTTATCCGCATCCCTGACTCCTGATATGCCTTTCTCAACTATCCGACTTGTAACCAGGACACCAGTAACTACAAGTGATTAAGCAAAAGCGGGCTGAGGTCACAGTGGTTATTGTGCGACTGCCCCTCACTGTTTCACACCCCAGTCACGTTTACTATTGTACAAAGAGGATCCTACCAAGAACCTTACAGTGTGGAATGTTGTTGTTTTTAGTGATGCATTTCACTTTGAAATGAGCCCTAATGACTACGTATGTCATCTCTGGATACGTCCACAACAGCTGTGGGATAAACACCCGACTGTCATTTGATACACAAAGAAATATAATGGGTTACATTTCAAATGCTAGTTGGATCCCTTTGGTTTTCATCCGTCACACCCAACATCACGTTATGTTGACAAGATGCTACACCCCGTAGTGCTGTCCTTCTTTTTACTGACCCAGGCTTATATTTTGACAAGATAACGTCCGACCGCACATGGTGCATTTTTCTATTTCTTATTATTGTACTTCTCCAGCATTTCCCTTACCAGAGCATCAGTCAAATCATTCTCCAATAAAATTTGCTTGGGATCTGATGAGCAGGCTTCTCTGAGCATCAGTGAGTCGTGCAGATCTAATTTGTCAGTTTTTAAAACGCAAGCAATTCTGCAGGAAGAAATTCACAAATTCTTTGAGTCATTACCCAGCCAGATAGCAGCTTGCGTTAGGGACAGAAGTGGATTCTCTTGTGACTGCATTTCCTGAATAAAGTATTCGAGATTCCTATAATACTGTCAGCGCTTCATTTCTATACACGCAAATCACATCTAAAGATTTGTATCTTTTTTGCACAAATCCTTGGGATGAGCTTTTTCTGTTAAAAAGTGTTCACACATGCGCAAAATTAAGGTCTCAGATATGTTTTTGACATAATTTTAAATTGCTTTCAGTAAAACTGATAGAGTTTGTATTTAATATATTTTGAAGAATGTGTGGGTAGTTCAATATCAACCTTCGGCTTAGGAAAAGAAGTCATTTAGCTTTAGTTTTTGAAGAACTACTGGATCGAGATCATTTAAGCATATGAGATTTTTGCTTGCAGTTTTGTGAATAATGCATTAAAACAAACAAAAGTTAACCTGCTCTCAGGGAGAATGAGTTCTCATAATCGTTTAGATGATTCCTTGAGATGGACAGCCGTTGGCATGCTTGAAGCTGGCCAGTCTCAAGCGGAGGTGGCTCTATCAATATATTAGCCCGATAGTGGTTTCCCGACTGAGGAATCAACTCCAAACAAGTGTTACTCTTACCAGGAAGGTCAACCAAGGTCGCCGCAGAGCATCAACATCTGTACAGGATCACTACTTGGCATTAGGAAAAGGAAGATAAAGGCGGACAGTGGTTCCTCAGTTTTCTTGGGACCCTTAAGCTATGTCTGGAAGAAGAATTTCCTAGCAAACAAACTACGTTTGTCTTGCAGAGACTGGTATTTACACCCAAAGTCCAGTCGTGTGTTTTCCTTTGACTGCATCCAACATGAAGACCGATTATTGGGGAACCAGAAACATCAGCCGAGGAAGCCCCAAGAATGGGGACGTGTTCTTTTCAGTGATAAGTCGAGATTCCCCCAGATAAAGTGATTCGCATAGAATCTTCATCAGGAGTGAAAGTGGAGCTCGCTTTTATCTTTCCTACGAAACACAAAAATCAACAGATTTGGTAGTAAAGAAATGCTTGTGTGGGGTGGCATAATGTCGAGCTGTCGTACTTTGATGTAAATCTTTGATGCGGGTGCTATTTACTCATAGCGCTATAGGGATATTCTGGAAGGCTATGTGATGTTGTTCTGGATTATATGGGCCGGACTACATTTTTATGGATGATAATGCACGGTCACACGAGCTTCCAGTGTTGATGAATTTCATGAAGAGGATATTCCCCATATGGATTGGCCTTGGTGGTCTCTTGATCTCAATCCTATTGAAGATGTTTGTGATGGTCTAGGAAAAGTGATTACTCAGCATAGTCCCCTTTCAGGACCCTCCAGGAGTAAAATTCTTCATGCTTTCGGAAGAATGGGCTTTGTTGCCACAAACATTTATTGATATCCTCATAAACAGTATGAAAGCTCGTTGTGAGACTTACATTTCGGTGCTTGGTGGTCACATTCCATATTCGATTGACTTTTCCTGAGGTAAATGTTTTATCACTGATTCATGCGTTCACACTTTTTGGTACACCCTGTATCTTAATTCAAAATTAAAATATTTTCCATATTGTTATGTTGCTACCTTCTTTCTCACATTGCAATATGCCTCTGTGACGAATTTCATGGCAACACTGTGGATAGTTCATCATTTTTCACAGATTTTATGTTTTTGTGACCTTAATTTTGGACATGAGTGTATTTTTTTTACCCGAAAAAGGGTCTAAGTTTTATATAAGCTCATGTTCGTTAAAATTAAGTGAATTTTATCTAGCATTCGATCGAAGTTAGATTTCCTAAATATTGATATTCCTGAAAATACTTTCATTTTTTGGAACATTTCAAAATATCCTATTCTGACTTGAAAGACTACAGCGATTCATACAATCAACACTCACCATGAGAGTTCATTGACTTACTATATAACACCACTCTCCAAAAGGACACCTTAGTCATGATTCTAAAGTCAGGCTGAAAAGCAAAGGAGACACCCGAGCTGACAACCACTTTCCTAACTTCCACACAATGTAACTTGTTGGTTAGAGACTTTTGAGCTCTTCTTCTTCACAATGGGTCTTCAGTGGTATCAGAACTTGAACCCACGACTCGAAAGAAACAATGTTAGCCTCGAGTTATCAACCAGGACCACATCTCCCTGAGGGGGAACACCGAGTTAACCCCTTCTTTCTAGCTCCCGTCAAAATCACGGGGTGAAATTTCCCCCTCTATTTCTCGTGTCCGTGATATTTCCGGGCTGGAGTGTTCAAAAGCGTAACGCTCTAAAAAGATTAAAACTATCTATTTCTTATGCCCAGAATCATATTTATTTCTTACCAGAAGGCAGTATCAGATTATTTAAAACATGTTTAGAGATAACTGTTTTATTTAAAACTAGATGTTAGCACAATCAAACATATATATTAGCGATATGTTTTTTTACCCTTAGCTCAGTTCTTCGTGAATACATGTGGGTTGCATTATGCGATAAAAAATATATATTTTTTAATATTGTATATATTATAGAGTTAGAAGTGTGACTCGAATTTTATTTTAGGTATAAGCGGATCTACGAGTGATTTTGAAATAACTTATTGTTTTCAAAGTTCGGTTTGTGTATCTAGAGCAGTGAGAGACATGTTGGATCTGTACTGTTACCTGCGATGTTGGTCTTTGAATCTCATTCTTTGAAATTTATCTCTTAAGAAAAAATTACGAATGTGTTTTTGCATTTGCATAAATGTAATAAAATTCTCCTTTAATGTTTAAAACACATATTTAAAAAAAAATTTTTTTGCCTTTGCTGAAAAACCAACAATAATTCACAATAACCTTAAATGTTGGTTTTCATATTTTTTTTGTTTTTGTTTTTCAAGCTAAAAACTTATTTAAAATTAAAAAAAAAATTACGTATATTGAACATACTTTTTGTTTTATATAATTTTCTCGAATAAAAAAATTGGCACTTTATGACTGTTTTTTTCAAAACTATGCTATCGTTAAAGGGTTAATTCCTGCTCCACTGCATTTTTCTTAAGAGTCTTTTTTTTATCTGTATTTTTCCTTTTGACGTACTAGTATTTGCAGTTTATTTGTTAAATGTTCACTTACATCCCCATTTATGAAAAGGGAAAAGTTTTCCATTTTTATACAGTCGAACTATTCGAACATTCCATTTTTATGCACCAGCGAAGCACAAAATATACGTTTTTTCCCTTCATGACCCGAAAATATCCAACTTCTCATCTTGTGTATCTAAAGAGTAGGATGAAGAGGGTGCAAAATGCCAAGAAATAGCGAATGGAAGTGAAGCATTCTTCCCACAGATAAGCTTGGTCAATACTCTTTTCCCCATATTTATATTTCTGGTACTTCATTCAAGAGGTTTGGGTTCTGCTCTTTGTAGTTGCCGTGACTAGCTCCTATTTTATAATGTAAGTTGCATCTCTCGGCGAATTAGTAGGATGCTTAGAATTTCACGATTTGATTTCATTAATGCTTTTTTTGGTGATTTGGGGAAAAGGGTTTTCTGTTATGTATAATGCAGGATTAGTATTCACACAATTCTTCTATGGAGTTCTTGAATTTCATTTTAATCTATTACTAAGAGTATTCAGAGTAATTTATGAAACTATAACTCACTATGTCTCTATTTAGTAGTTTCTAAATAGATATATAAATGTGCGTTTTAAGTAACATTTTTGTGAATACTATTTTTGAAGTACTTTTTTAGATATTGATGGCAACATTTATGTTTTAAAGTAACTTGTTGTCAATGAGGTATTTTATGATAGTCATATAAAAATTCTATCTATTATTAATGATGATTTATAGGGAAAACAAAATTAAAAAATAGCACTTTAACAAACTAAACAAAAAATCAAAACACTTTTATTTTAATCAAAAAAATATTCAATTTAAAAATAAAACTTTCAAAAAGTACTATCGTTATCGATTGCTCATTATATTTTGCTATAAAATGTAACAATTTATTTATTTATTTCCAGGGCATATATGCAGGTTAGGTTCCTATAGTTTGTATGTATAAATATCTCATTAAATACTTATTGTTGCGAATCTGCCATATTTATATTTAATACATAATATAGAATAATTCATATTTTTGTATTGCCTGTTGTATTTTTTACCCTATTGTGCGAATAAAATGCTTAATAATAAACAAAATCAGCTAAACATCATAGTCCCACAATAGTGACAAACACGTGTTTCTAGCCACATAGTTCGTAAATTCATGGGACGTCAGGATCATACGATGAGTGCAATGTACTCAATTCATGAGACGTCACATGACAATGATAAAGACGTGTTTTTAGCCAATTAGTACAGAAACTCATGTGACGTCATAGTCACACGATAATGGGATCATGTATGTTCAGTTCATGCACTTCGTTGTTGACGACTTTTGATCTTTTCAGATACTTTCTCTTAAAAAGTATAAATTTGTCAACAACAATAACTCTCAAAGGTAGTCAAAATGCACAAAATAATTTTTTTTTTAAATTTTAAAATCTTTTGAAGAAATGTTTTTTTCATAACCTTGGAACATTATTATCCAATTATGAAATTTAAAATTTTACCTAAGTTTTACAAATAGAACAACAAATGCATTTAGTTTGACGTCTGTTTCGAATTCAATGGAGACCACGTGTTTGTTTTTATCATATGACCGTCACGAATTGAGCCCATACTGTGTTTCAAGCTAATAATTTCTTGCGCATAGTTGTTGCCAACTTTTCCTCTTTTCATAAACTTTCTTTTAAAAAGCACATATTTGTCAACAATAATAACTATATAGTAAGAGAGAGTAAAATATTCTTTAATTAAAAGTACACGCGAATATAAAATATTTTTTTTTTTAAATTTTAAAATCCTTTTGATTTTTTTATTACATTTGAGTATTTTTACTCAATTATGAAATTTGAAAATTTATCTAAATTTTACAAATAGAACAACGAGTATAAGTTAGTAAAATGTTAGTTTTAAATTAAGTCGCGAACACGTAATTGCCTTGATCATGTGATCGTCATGAAATGAATTCATTCTACAGTTCTTTTTCCCTATCATTTGCAGAAACATTACAACTTAGAAAATAGCCATTTCTCCACATATATTTCTGGAATATTGACAATTTTTGCGAGGAATTTTATTTTTCTTACATTTCTTTTTAGTCACCCATTGGTAATTTTCTTCATTGATTCTGAAAAATGTAGCAAGAAAATTACTTTCTTGAACATTTTCGCAACTTTTTACCAAAATATCCAACAAATTGTTCAGAAGATCCCTTTGTGGAATGTATTTTATTACTTTAAGTTCCTAAAGCTGCTTCGCTGGTGTATAGTAACGGCCATCAATCAATTTTATAAAAAACGTTTCCATACAACGAAGCACAGAAACGAAACGAATGCCTTATAAACAGAATTCCACTTGAAATTTAGCAAATTCTATTGCACTTGGAAACATATTTCGAAAACTGATTTTTTTTGCACCACTTGAATTTAGAACCCTTCTTTTCAAATAAAATATCTAAAAATAATTTATTCAAAAACAAATTTTGGTATAAAAAAATCTTATCTGCGGGAAAAAAATGGCCCAGACATGGAGATAAATTTTCCGGAACAGAACAGCCAAGGCACAAAAATAAATTCAATTTCATCCAGATATTGAAAAAGGGAGGGGAAAAAATAGCGCATGTGAAAGAAAAGTTGTGTTCTAGATAACGACATAGCTTCCATCACCATAATCCTTAAAAATCATCTAAAATTTTGCTTTCCAGAACTGGCATCATCCTCACAGAAGAAAATCATCTGCAACCCAAACTCGGCTTATCCGAATTGCCATTTCTCCGCCTCTCTATTCCATTCAGTAAACAAAGACATTCTCCAAACATATGCTTCTGGCATTTATTTGGAATCCACCCTCTACCCCCCTTCGAACAAAAGGATGGCTGGGGGGAGGGGGAGAACGAGATGATGAAAAAACGTGACCCTCTGGCTCTCGTCCAGGCCGCAGCAACCAGTCCATAACAATAAATCCTGGAGAATATGCATGTAAATATATTCCATTTCGGATCTTGACGTGAAAAATGGCATCTTGGAGCACTCGTTGATGGGTTGGGGCAGTAAATGCTTAGATGCTGCGCATGTCCAGAAAATTTAGCAAACTTGTATGATCACTAAGAGTTTTTTCATCTTCCATTATTTGGATAAATATTTTAACACAAAATACTTTTGTTGAATAAAAACATCGTGGTTTCAGCTATATTCAACAAAACAAGCCATGCTTAAATTCCAATGTATGATATATTTTAAATCTTGTATAAATCTTAATTGTAATTCAGTTATCATATATATGTCATACTGTTATGTCGTTTTTGTACCCTATTTGTGTACTGGGGTTTCATCCCTAGGATAATTGTCCTTCTAAAAACTCTAAGGTGTTTTACTCATTGAGCAATATATGCCTCCTTTCATGTCCTTCAGGTATATTAGTTTGATTTTATTAAACAAAAAATTACCATCATATTCTTTTTGGTTGGTGTACGTCACCCCATTTATTCTTAAGTATTTAACTGTATGTGTGCCTTTTTAAAATCCTTTTTTATTCAATCAAAGTAATATATTATTTGATAGCTGCTTGAAAATAATAAATAATTTTTTGAGGGGGGGGTACTTAAAGTATATATATTTAGGTGCTCATTTCTCACGCGCGTCTTTTGCTCATTCTATTATGTGATTAAAGTCTGTATGTAAAGTTTTTTAAAAATGTATTGGGGAATTTCTGAGCTTAGGATTGAAGAAATCATAAAAATAACAAAATTTGAATTAAAAAATAATTTTTACAGAAAGAAATATTATTTATATGTGGGATAAT
Source organism: Trichonephila clavata (assembly GCA_019973975.1). NCBI lineage: Eukaryota > Metazoa > Arthropoda > Arachnida > Araneae > Nephilidae > Trichonephila > Trichonephila clavata. Next base: position 18,576 of record BMAO01016705.1, read on the forward strand.
TAGAATTTGTCTGTGCCGATGCGGAGTTTTTTCGATGAACTAAAACCTAATTATTTTTGGACGGATTCCTAATTTTCTTATTTTTCTTTGAAAGTGTAAAATAATCTAACATATTTTAGTAATAAAATTTACTTGTAATAAGTACTAATCCAGTTGAGTATCATTTATAAAAAAAAATATGCCACTTGTAGACTGGAATAATGAAAAATAAGACGAAACTGAAATTCTTCGAAAAACAATATTAGAGAATACTATATAATAAATTTTATTCTCTAGCTAAATTAGTGCTTGGCTTAATCGGGAATTAAATTATTGTTAGAAATCCTAACGATACAGGAACAGTTAAAACAACGACTACATTTTATGAGCTTCATTCAGTAACTGGTCAAAATGGCGAAACTTCTTCAAATGAACGATGCAGAAGCATGCAAATTAACCACAATATAGGACA
>BMAO01016706.1:0-23588 GCA_019973975.1 Trichonephila clavata
TTTTGCAAGTTATCATACATCTAATATTATACTGAAATGAGCTTTTTTTGAAATTTCCATTAGTTTTCTTTAAATTTTTTTATTTGATGTATAGTGAAAAAACAATGTTTTTCGACGGAAAAAAAATTATAAAAAAAAATGTATACAAAATTTGCTAAAAGCTCATTTCAGTATATACTAGAATATATAAAGAATGTGTCATGTAAGTTTTGTTGACATCAGATATTACTTTCTTAGAAAAGGTACATCGAACCTTCAAAAGTGACATTTTGAGAAAAACACATTTTTATAAAAAAGTTACCTTATCAAAACTTCCAGCTCCATATTCCAAATTTTCAGCATTTTTAAATTTCATCTTCTATTTCATTCTTTAAGTCTTTTTACTTTCTAGTCTCCTTAGTTTTCCGTAAATTGGCATATCTTACCCTGTACTGCTCTCTTAGTCGAGATTTCCATGCAGCATGTGCATAATATCTCGCTCTATGTTAAGTTTTTTAAAATACCAGCTTTGTTGCATTCCCTTTATTAAAGGATGCAATAGCATCATATGTTACAAAGGAAAATGTTCTATGTGCACAAATGTCTTTTGGGGACACGAGACCAAATAACATTATTAATGCTTTCATTCGGATTCTGCGTGTTTCCATGCAAGCACTTTTTCAATAATTCTGGATCCGAAAGTCCCTAAAAATAGTCCTAATGGCTTCAACTACAGCAACTGTAAGTTTATGTTTGTAGAGATAAAGTTTATTTTCCAATTGAGCCTTCTTGCACTGACACCATGTGTCAAGACCTGATGGACAAAATCCATGCTGTGGATTTTTTATCCGTAGATATTTTGTGAAGAAATATTGCCCATATAGCTTGTTTCATACACATTACATTTGATAAATTTGTCGAATGGCAAGACCATAATATGTTTGCAATTGATCAATTGTTGCTTCTGTTAATCTATTTTGCCACATAATGCTTTGCCATCTGATAATTTTTGCCCCCTCATTTTTGCTTTGAAACGTCGGAGGCGAGATCCCATCCGTTTCATAACATACCCTAAAGAAATTTTAAAAAATGACGTCAAACTTCAAGCTGACCAAGAAGGAAGTGCAATGTTTATCTTTTTTCTGTCCATTTAAATCGGTGATTCGCGTTTAGACGATTCTTTAAAACAAATTTCAGCCCTTCTAATTAAGCTAGAGATAAAAATGAGGTATTTTTGAAAGGTACTGAGCTGAAGAATTTAAAAATGCAATAACCTGAATTAACCTTTTAAAAAATTTTACCTTTCCAACTCCCCTTAAAGCTTTGTCCTTAAAAACTGTATTACTCCTAAAATTTTCCTTTTATCCCCCCTTTATATTACTGAATGACGGTTAGAAATCCTTTGTGTTTATTTATTCCCCTTTGTGATTAGAATATTTTAGAAATAATATTTCATGATTATATATAATATATATATATTATATATATGTGTGTGTGATATGTGATATATTAATCTTATTTTTATTATTGTAAGACGACCCTACGAGTTTTCTTTAGGGGAAAAAAGGAATTTCCATCGATATTGAGATCCTAAATCCCTTTAGGACGATCTCGATCCAGAAAAAAAATTAATCTAACATTTTTCCTTTGATAAATTTCTATCAATAAAAAATGCAGACTTTGACAAAAACTAGATAAATGAGCAAAAGAATATCTTCAGAACTCTCAACATTTTTAATTATTTAAAATATAATATGGTAAAGTGTGTGTTGAAAAAAGAAATACAACGAAAAACAAATTTCCATTTCTTTTGAATTTCATAATATTTTGAAGAAATATCTCCAAATATAATCTGGAAAAATCGAATATGCAGATTTATACTTTATATTTGTTTCGATATTTTTATCACAAAAATTTTTCCCCATAGAAAATAGGCAAATAAATTTTGATATATCTCTTCATAACCTTTATTTTTTATTAAAAAAAGATTAATTATGATATTTAATGAGATTCATTATGAAAATATATTATCATATTTCAACTAAGTCTATATACTTAACTTAATAAGACTTTTAGCTTTCTAAAAAATAGATTTTATTGATTTTTTTTAAACATTTTTTATAATTCCTATTATATTATATTTTTGTCTAAATAATATTGATTAAATAATAAAGATATTAATTCAACAAAATTAAAATATTTTTGTCCTGGAATAAATTAAAATAAGCCTCAGTATCCACAGATTAAGCCTGAAAGGAATTTACTGTCTATAAATTTAAGGGTTGCTACTTTTACAAATGAATCGCTAGATTTGGCGATTTTATTACTTCCTCCTTCATATTATATGTGTTTGGCTTGAGACTTCTATTTTGTCGTATGGTGGATCTCGTCTATTTTTATATTTATAGTGCTATTTTTTTTTTGTTGATATTTTGAGCATACAACGTTATTTTTATTTATTTACATCATTTATCCACAACAACTTCCGTCATTTCAAGAATAAAAACTATAATAAAACTAAAAGATGAATTAAATAATTTGGAAGACATTTAGAACTAAATAAATAAGCTCCAGAATATAAATTGAAATGAAAGAGGAAAACACCAACACACACACAATAAAATTAGACGATAAAATGCAAATTTACTGTAGTAATAAAAAATTATTTTTATATAAATACAAGACATTTTGTTAAGGAGAAAAGTGAATTTTACTATAACATATTTCTTTAAATTTTGACACAGCTTTTTTCCCAAAAAATTAATAAAGATCATATGATTATTTATTCTCTTCTATTGATATTCTACATCTTTCAGATAATTCAATTCCCTAAACTTTCTTATTCTAGTGTGCTTAGATCTGTACTGAACTGAGTCTTCCAGTCTCAATATTTGGTATAATTCTCCGATGCAATTATATCTACTGGCGGATTCTGTTTAAATCTTTTGTGGCTCCATTAGCGTGACATGGAAGTTGGGAAGTGGGATACACACAAATCAGAATTTATATACATTGCTTAGTTTTTATTCTAAAATTGTAAATCAGTCGCCTAAAGTCATCGTGTAGCTTTGTTATGTGATGTTGATAGTGATTCAATAGCCGTAGTCATGAGAAGAGTTTTAAATTAAATTTTTGTACCACAAAAAATAAATGTATAATTTCATCCTTGTTTTATAGTGGCAATTAAAATTTCCCATTCTCATATGTTGAATCTAGATTCAGATTCAGTGAACGTCTTGTGAATCTATTTATAGTTGTAATCTTTATTTGTTACTTACGTATTATCGCAACAATCGCCAACACAATTAATAACTCGCCAAGTTGGCAACCCCGATTTCCTATGTGTCATACCCGCTGAATCAGCATCCATGTGCTTCATTTCATATAATGTCATCAATAGGTTGCGATAATACGGAAGTATACCCTTTATATAAACTGATTTGTTTCTATCTCTCTGTAGCCAAGGCTTACTTTTGCTACTTCTCTCAAAATGGTAAAACGATATTTAATTTTTAGTCTGTTTCTTATGATTGTTTAAACTTAGAGTTTTGGAGGAATTAAATTAAGAGTCGAACCACTTATCACAGATTTTATGAAGAGAATTCAGCCATTAACTGTTCAATAATTATTATTTAGTATATTTCATTATTAAAATAAATATACTAAATACCATATTTACTCGAATCAAAGCCGATCTAATTTTCCTGTGTAAATGTTACTGAATATCGGTGTGTGTGTGTTGTGGCTTATAATCGAACATATCTTAGATTGGAGGAATTGAATTTCTATCCCTTTGAAAGGGAAAAATGTAACCGTCCATTCTGGCCTCTTGCATCAATGGCTTATCCCGTTCCCCAGTTTATCTCCAGTATTCGGTCTATCTTAAATATCGTTGTCTGCTCGTATTTAGGAACGTTTTTTGTATACGCTTTTTTTAAATCACCTTGTAATGTATATCTGTTCCTGCTTCCCTCTAATCCCTTTTGTCTTCTCTCGGACCCGGCTAGATGTGTGGGAAGGACTGAATAATCAGTCGACATGATTCACTCTAACTATTTTATTGACACCAAATATCAAGCAAACACAATAATAATCCAATTTCAGAAATTTGATCAGTATGTAGAGCGCGAAGGTGAGACCCGTTAGCCTGGGATAATATTACGGACCCTCAACTGATTCCACGGTAAACCTATACAAGTTCAATTTCAACTCCGCCGCGCTCTAATAAGTTATTACTTAATTTCTACTTAAATAAGGCTCACGATACCTGTACTCTTGTGAAGTCGGTCTTACTGTTGAGGCCTCGAACTCTAATCTTTAAATGGATTCGATCACATCCGAGTGATCCTCTCTTGGAATTCTTCAAAATGATACTTTTATAAACTTAGATTTGCACTCAATAAACTCACGATCCTCCACTCACCAACTAACTCCTAAACTTGCGAATGCAGAATTTATATAATAAACTTAATTTGTGTGTGTGCTTAATCACGTTTTCTTACCTTCGGTAAAAGTTGGTTGGTAAAAATGTTTCCCAGAAGTGTCCCCAAAGGGTTAGTAATAGACGCGTATAAATCCGTCACAACCTGAGCATCAAAGACGTCTGTAATAGCATCAAGACGAGTTCACTATGAAGTGAGTATGAAAAGAAAGGCAATTTTATATGCACAAAAAAAAAAAAACGGAAAGAGTAGCGGTCACCGAAAATTTGACACGGATGAAACAAATATTTGTCGATGGCGTAAGCAGAATCACGTAATTGGTTGATTGTAAGTGTTCAACACACACAGTCGTTAATAATTCTTTTACATTCTTTAAAAAATGTTACATTACATATTCAATAGCACGAAAGATGACATTGTGGGAAAATGGCGACGCCGGCATCAATTCCTAAGTCAGCTGTGACAATGAGAGAGACGAACCCTTTTCGAAACATATGATACTGACAATTAGCGTTTTTACAGATTCATGTATGCATTTGAAAGTTTTTATAATACTGGTAAAATAAGTTAGTTATTAACATCTTATTATTTCTCATTTTTTTTATTTCTGAAGTATTGAATATTGTTGAACCTTTTACGGCGGGGTTGCGGCTTAGAATCGATAGGGTTTAGATTCGAGTAAATATGGTATATGCATTTCAAATTGCAGTCAGAGAGGTGATAACAAATGATTAGAAGCACTTGCCAATGAAATCTCTAAATCTGAAATTATTTCTGTACTATCAAAAATTGTACTTCAAAAACTGTTCGTTCGTCATAGAGAATTATCAATTTCTCGTAAAGAAAATATAATACAATAACATTTTTAAATTTTGTTAAAATAAAGACTGCGCGTAAAATGATGTCAACTTGGCTTTAACGCCAACATTTCGCTATATTTTCATTGAATCGCTATTATTATGTAAGGAACGGCGTTGTTTGCGAATATTATAATTTTAACATAAAATAAATACAACAGAAAGAAATATTTAGGTTCAAATAGAAATTATTTATATTATTTTAAGCGTTCATTATACACAGAATTTTTAATAATGTGTTACTTGTGCTGAGCAGAGATCAGCTTAGGAAGGTGTTTTCAAAAATCAACCCAAAAGAAAGATACGGGGCGTTTTAAATAAAAAAAAAAATACTTTTTATCAGCTATTAGATCTCAACAGATTTAAATTTAACAACTTTTTTTTTGTTCAGCTGAGATATACAAAAAGTTCTTTTCTTTTGTTTAATTTGCAATTCACGTAAAATTAACTGATTAAAAATATCTTTATCCTTTAATCTGCATTGTCCAACTTTTCAATTCACCCGTGCGAGGCTACGGCAGCTACTATAACAGGTAATATTAATATAAATTGTTATGTATTTCAAAGAACACAGACAATAAACGGTGCACGTAAAAATTTATGAAAACATAGTGAACGTTTCTGAGATAAAAAAAAAAAATTATTTAAAACATTAGTTTTCATTCACGTCACAGGGATATGGATCTGAACAGATCCTCCATCCCCTATCTGAAGTTTTAGTGACCTTGGATTTTGTTGGGCCTGGGAAGATGAAAGTTCACGAAAGTTGAGAGGTTGTAATCTGATTGGACGGTGGGACTAGGCAGTGAGGTGGCGACAGCTGACGCACTCCTGAGGTTTCGGTGGGAAGAAATGATGTTGGTAGCAACTGGAGAAATGGTTCAAGTAATAGCATGGCTATTGGCTGTGACAATGAGAGTGAGACACCTCTCTTATTGGCTGCCCTGAGTGTTGTATTTAAAACATTATGTAACGTTTTTACTTATATATTATTTATTTAAAATAAATCTATAAAATAGATATTTTTCAAATCCTGTCAAACTGCGACACTAACTTACTTAATATTAAAACATATCAATTCTTTTTCCAAAATAGATAAAGATAAAACTTATGAAGACTAGAGATAATCAACCAAAGGGTAAAAATGTTTCAAATAAAAATAAAAAAACCACCTGTCACTTTAAAACAAATGCATGTGTTTTAATTATTTATTCAAAACCTCTATATGTCTCTTTTCAGCAAACTTCAAAAAATATTTTTAATGAGAATGAATAGAAATTACTTAGATAATCATCTTGTTGAGCTACGAAACAAAAACATGTATGGAACTTTGCCAAATGCCATTCTCTGAGGCATTCTTAAAGCGATGCTCTAAAATAAATAATTAATCAACTACTCTTTTAAAATGGAGTTTATTAAAAACTGCTAAAAACCATTTGGCTGAATTAAATTTCAAGCTTCACTATTGTGGAGGGGATAGAAAATCAACAGAAGGTAATAGAAAAGTAGAAAAAAAATAATAACAACAATCTTTTAATCCTCTTTAATAAGACGATTTTAGTATACATAATTAAGTGCCTTCTTTACATTTTATGCGAGCATAAAGTTAAATTTGAAGAAGATTATATAAATGCTTATTCATTAAACGTGATTTCCAAATGAGGAATCTAATGAATTATTCATTATTTGATTCTGAGTTATTTTATCAAAACTATAGTTAATTGAGAATATATTTAGTTAATTTAAGATAAGCACACGTGTTAAGCAAGCTTAATTTTTTCAAAAAAATTCTAGGATGAAAAAAAAACATGTTGCAAAGCTTAAAAATATAATTGATCTTTATTGAAATAGAGTTGATCTTTATATGGATAATGTAGATCTTGATCTCAATAATACTGATCTTGAAGTGTTATTGATCTTTATTGAAATAGAGTGTTTTGATCTTTATATGGATAATGTAGATCTTGATCTCAATAATACTGATCTTGAAGTGTTATTGATCTTTATTGAAATAGAGTTGAGAGAAGAGAGAGAGAGATCTTTATATGGATAATGTAGATCTTGATCTCAATAATACTGATCTTGAAGTATTATTGATCTTTATTGAAATAGAGTTGAGAGAGATCTTTATATGGATAATGTAGATCTTTTGATCTCAATAATACTGATCTTGTAGTATTATTGATCGTTATCTCAATAATATTGATCTTTAAGTAATATTGGTCGTTATATAAATAAAACTGTTGTGAATTATGGACCGGGTGGTCTGAGTGGGTGGAGCATGGTTGACACCACCCTCAGACCCCACATGGTCTACCTCGACAGAAACCATATGTAACGGATTCTGTCTCAGTTGAATCTTGAACTTGGCTTCGGCATAACTAGAGTGCTGTTGTTTTATTCGTAATTCTTGGCTTGGCTTACCAGGTGCCGTTGTTTACTAGGATTTTTATCTCGACTATTAGAATTCTATTTAGTTTCAGTCTAATTAATGTAATGATTTTACTTTTTTAAATTGCTAAGTTTATTGTTGAAAGTTATTGTTACCAATAAATCCAGGAAAAGACAATTCTAGGACTCCAGAATATTATTATTATTATTTTATAACACCACACACACACACACTAGTATTTGTTAAATACTCATCTTTATCTAAATAATGATGTAAATTCTCTTATCTCAAAAGTATTCATCTTTATCTGAAAGTTGTAGATCTTTACCTCAATATAGTAGTGATTTATCTCAATAATACTAATCTTTAAACGATATTAATCTTTCTCGAAATATTGATCTTTATCTAAATATTATTAATTTTTGTATGAATAATATTCATCTTTATCAAAATAGTATTGATCTATATCTCAATAACATTGATTAAGTAATACTGATCTTCATATAAATAATATATATCTTTATCAACATAGTAATGATCTTTATCTAAACAGTATTGATATTTATCAGAAAAATGTAGATATTTATATCAATAGTATTGATCTATATCTCAATCTATATAAAAAAATTAATGTTTGTATGTATGAAATTGCTTCATTCCAACACCGTTCAACCGATCACTATAAAATTTAGCATGTATATGTATATTTTTGTGGAGATGGGTTTTGTGCTATCTTCTTTGTTGCAGCTCTCCACCAGGTGGCGCTATAGCATATCAGTTGCACCGTTCAATCAATCGCCAAGTTGCCAACATGGTAGCCAAGCTCAGAGAAATTTATTTTGGATAGGTTCTTCTTTAATGTTAATCTACACTGGTGTGCAAACATTAAGGACGAAGTCGAAAAATTAGCATATCAGCTGAACGAAGAGGCAGAGCGGACAGAAAGACCAATCAGGAGATTAAGTGAGGTGATGTACGGTAGCACATGCGCAGATATGCAGGTAGACGTAATGGGGGAGTGTCTGAGTAGTAAAGCATGTTGTCGGTGTAAGATTAGTATTTCTGGCAAAGAGATTGCACACCGTATAGCAGTTAAAATCACACCGAGTTGCTGCCTCAGCGAGAAATGGCGAATAATCAATCTGTTAGACGACATCTGGATGCTTTTATCCGAGGTCGAATCATTGGGAAGTTGGAGGAAGGTCGCAGTGTGACAAGTGTGGCTGCAGAGTTCGGAATTGCTCACAGCATCGTTTCACGACTTTGGAGACAATTTCAAACTACAGGAACAGCTATCCGGGGGTTCAGTAGTGGTCCTCTACGAGGAACCACACCCGCAGATGACCGGTATATTGCCTTACAGGCCAGAAGAAACAGGCGGCAGACAGCGGGAGAAATCGCTAGACACACGACACAGGCGACTGGACGACCGATATCGCGTTTTACCGTGGCCAGAAGACTGCACGGTGGTGGTCTGTTTGCACGATGCTCTGTACGGTGTGTACCTCTAACGCCTGCCCATCGGAGAAGGCGTTCTCTGTGGTGCCGGGAATACCGGAATTGGAGAGACAATGAATGGGGACGAGTACTCTTTACAGATGAGATCAGATTCAGTCTGAGTAGCGATTCTCATCGCATACTCATCTGGAGAGAGCGGGGAAGCCGCAATCATCCCTCGAACATCATTGAAAGGGACAGGTATGGAGGTGGCGGTGTTATCGTTTGGGGAGGCATCATGCTTGGTAGTCGTACAGACCTTCCATCTTCGACGCAGGTCCAGTCAACGGGACTCGTTATTGTAACGAGATTCTTCTTCCATATGTGCGTATTTTTAGAGGCGCTATGGGTCCGCAGTTCCTTTTCATGGACGACAATGCACCATGTCATCGCACAGTAGCTGCCGAACAGCTCTTTGAGAGTGAGGATATTGAACGTATGGATTGGCCGGCACGATCTCCGGATCACAATCCCATCGAGCATGTATGGGATTTTCTAGGCAAACGCTTGGCAGCTCGTACCTTACCACCAGTAACGATTCCGGAGCTTCGATTGGCGCTGCAAGACGAATGGGCAGCAATGCCTCAACAACTCATTGACACCCTCATTCTCAGCATGGGCAGACGCTGTGAAACCTGCCTAGCAGTCAGGGGAGATCATATCCCCTACTAAAGACCGGATATTTCTTGCTGGACACCCATCACAGGGATGTTTCGGCCTTCAGTCGCATTGCGCTCCATGCTACTTTTTCAATAAAGCTTCTTTTTATCCCTCTGATTTCTCTTTTAGTAAGTGTTGCTTACATTACTCATGTCCTTACGTATTGGGGATCTTACGGTATTAAATGTGTTGATTTGGAATGCTTTTGTACAAGGTTATATTGAAAAACCCGTCTCGTCCTTAATTTTTGCACACCAGTGTATATATATATATATATATATAAATGGATATTTGTATATATGACCTCGCTTTACTCCAACACCGTTCAACCGATCACTATTAAAATGGGCATATATTTGTATTTTTTTGGTGGGGAAGGTTTCTTTGCTATCCTCTTTGTTGCAGCTCCCTACCAGGTGGCACTATAGCATATCCACTTCAGCACCGTTTAATCAATCGCCAAGTTGCCAACATGGTGACCAAAAATGATGCCAAGCTGGCTCGATTACCAACATTCGCTATGTTTTCATTGAATTGCCATTATAATGTATGGAAACGCGTTGCTTGCGAATATTATAATTTTAACATGAAATAAATACAACAGAAAGTAATATTAACGTATTACTCATCCAGATATAAAGTATTTGCACTATTTAAGCGTTCGTTCCACAATACTCTTAATAATGTGTTGTTTTTGCTTAGTAGAGATCAGCTTAGGAAGGTGTTTTCAAAAATCGACCCACAAGAGAGTTACGGGTGTTATAAATAAAAAAAAATCCTTTTTATCAGCTATTAGACCTTCAGACTTAAAATTTAACAAATATGATTTTTTTGTTCAGCTGAAATGTGCAAAAAAACCTTTTTTTTGTTTTATTTGCAATTCCCGTAAAATTAACTCATTATAAATATCTTTATCCTTAAATTTGTATTGTTTATTTTTTCAATTCACCGTGCGAAGAACGGGTATACCAGCTAGTAATTCATATTTTTAATATTCATCTTTATCTGAATAATTTTTATCTTTATCTAAATAATATTGATCATTATTTGAATAAAGTAGGTCTTCATCTAAATAATATTCATTTTTAAATAATTAAATATTGTTTTTCCTTATATAAAAATATTAATCTTACAAGTTAATGTTATCTTAAGTATATGATAATATTCTGTATGTTTATTAAATACAATAAAGCGTGTAATAAGTATACTTAATGTTTGATCTTTACATAAATAAATTAATTAATCTTGCATTAATGTCCTCTTATATATATTGGGTTAATCTTCATCTTATTAACTTTATATATTTATCAATTCATATTTATAGTTTGATTGCAACTAAATATTTTGTTTGATTGCAAGTAAATGTTTTTGTGAATCAATGTTTGTATTTTGCTTTTTTATATATTTTTTATAATATGTTATACATTTTTAGTACATTAAAATAAATAAATGTTTTGTGGATAGCTGTATAAAAATACATTTTCATTTTATTTTTACATCCTTGAAGGCCTTTTTCGTAAAATTAATTAATTGATTAAGATCCATATTAATTTATTCTTACACATTTCTTCAGAGGTTTTCGATTCGATCAAAGTCTCTTATAATGTCTTTATTCTTTTCACAATCCACACAAAAAAATAGCCCAACGAATGAAAAGATATGATTTTTTTCATAAAGAGCGTAAAAATTTTCGTGATCATTAAGAAAATAAAAATAGAGGATATTTGTCAACTTCATCGCCATTTACTTCAATAATAGTGTACAAGTGCTCTAAGTTAAATGATTTTTAAATAATTTTTTGTTCGTTTAAATAAAAAAAGGTACAGCAAAATGAAAAAAAAACCAAAATTGGGTTCGATATAATAAGCCAAAGAACTACAGGCAATAATTTTTAGGACACTTTTCAAAAAAAAAAAAAATCAATCAATTGATAAAAAGGAAATGATATAGGGCTGAAGGAAATTAAACAATTTCTATCGACGATATTTGTAAAACTAACTGTTATAAACATGAATACCAAACCATTTTTTATTTAGCATTTACTGATTTTTGTTTGTGTCTGCGGAAGTCTCGTGGTTGGCGTATCATGAGTTCGCGACCTGTGCCACTGAAGACCCATCCTATTGATGGGCTGATGCATATTAAATCTGTCGAAACTCTAAGTCCTCTCGTTGTCGGGATGTAGAAGTTGGGAGAGGTGATGCAATCTCAAATGGTGTCCTTGTCATTTGACTATGAATAAAAATTTCGAAATTCGTCATCAATAGCCATTGCATTGCTTGATAGTAAGACGTTGATAAACGCTCAACATTTATTTTTGTTAATGTTATATTTTTATAAGCATGATAGGTTGTATCTTTTAATTCGTTTTCGCGGAAGGAATTATTTATGGAGTTCACATTTCACAGTAATCAGTTAAAAATAGCCAATTCTTTCTGCTTCTTCCTCTGTTTAAATTTTTGTACCAGGTAAAATAAAGTATTTTAACATTCCAAGATATTATGCTGATATTCATTGATTATAAACAAATAGTTTTTGTAAAAAAAATCGTAAAAATTTTTTCGCAAAGTAATAAAATTCAAAATAATATTTAAAAAAAACTATGGAACTTATAGTTTTGAACCTTTACACGCATATTAGCACTAAACAAAGAATATATTGATGAGAGAGTTTAACAAACAATTATTCAAAAAGAAAATACTACTAAAATGTCTGCAAACTTTTCACCTCTTGTGAAAATTTTCATACTAAAAAGACAATAGGAATTAAGAAAAAAAAAGGCTCTTCTCAAAATGATAACAATAAAATAAATGTAACTATATCATGTGCTGTTACAAGAAAATTGGCAACAGTTCGAACAAGGAATTCTTTAAAAAAAAAGTTTTCCTCTCTAACTTTGTTCATTTTCCCGTTGTGGATATAGGGAAAATGCTGTGTGAAATAACGTTCGAAAAAGTCAGATCGTAAAGTATATCTGGGGCGAGATTTGACTTTTAAAATAGCTTCTTTTTCTTACTTTCTATTTCTACGCCAATAAAAACCACAGCCAAATTCAAAAAATATGTTTTTTGAAGATGAGATTAAAATAACAGGCATTTTTTAAAAAGAATAACATAAAAATGTTTATGCTAAAGTTACCCTTAACGAAAACATTTGATGTAACAAAACTTTAAATGTTTAGAAAGTATTTATTAGAAATAATGCCAAAACGGAATTTAATAATTCCGAATAAAAGTCCTCTAATTATATAAAGAATGAAGTGAAATGCATGTGCTTATGTATGACCAAAAATTTTATTTTGAAAGAAAGAAGCCGCTACAGCTTATTAGAATCAAATGTATTGAGTTTGAAATTTTTTGCTTAGCAATGATAAAAAAATGCATTTTTTTAAGGTTTCTATTAATTGCAGATATATTTTTAAAATAACCAGATTTTTAAACCTTAAGTGATATCATCTTTATATATAAATTTCTTTTATCTCCAAATAATTCTAAAAAAAAAATGAAATTTTTCAAAAAAAAATGGAGTTTTTCGCTTTTTGATTCTAGATTTTTTAAATATAATCCTCCTTTCCCGTATTTATATTCACTTAGATGCATTTAAACTCAAACCTTGTTGACATACCATTGAAAAAAGGTAGAATTAGAAACATATGAATAAAATATAACAAAGATATTAATGAACTATAAGGAATAACATAAAAAAATATTTCATAAATTTAAAGCATAATTTACATTCTCCGTATCTCAAATACAAAACTGCATTCGAAAGCGAATCTATAAATATTAATAAAATCTTTTGACACAATTTCATATATTTATATTGAATCTCCTATTGATTCCATTATGCTAGTTTATTTAATCAAAGATGCAATACATGCTCAATTTATTCTAGCATTGCCTCTCACGAAACTGCAATTACTCAGAAATACACTATCTGGCCAAAAGTATCCGGACACCTCTTAAAAAAGTGGTTCTGGTGAGTGACGCAATTTGATACGTAGTTGAAAGCTATAAAAGTGTTGGTAGTGGTTTGTCAGATTATATTTATGCGTTTGTGAGGCAATGAGTAAGTCAAAGGAGCTTAGTGAGTTTGATCGTGGCAGTATAGTGGGATGCCACCTTTGTGGGAAATCAGTTCGTGAGATTGCGGACATTCTTCAGAAGCCTAAATCCACTGTGAGTGATGTAATTGTGAAGTGGAAACGTCGAGGCTGCGAAACGGCAGAAAAACGAACCGGTAGGCTGAAAATACTTGGTGAACGCAGCCGCAGAACTCTGAAAAGGGTAGTGAAACAAAATCACAAGTCCTCGTTGGTGGAAATTTCTCAGGAGTTCCAAAGTTCATCAGGAATTAGTGTAAGCAGCAGGACTGTCCATCGAGAGTTAAAAAGCTTGGAATTCTATAGTCGTGCAGCCGCTCACAAGCCAAACATCACTCCACAGAATGCGAAGCATCGATTGCAATGGTGTAGAGCTTACCGTCATTGGACTGTGGACATGTGGAAAACTGTTCTTTGGAGTGATGAATCTCGCTTTACAGTCTGGCAGTCGGATGGACGCGTCTGGGTTTGTTGGATGCCCGGCGAACGTTTCTTTAGTGACTGCATTGTGGCGACTGTTAAGTTTGGTGGTGGAAGCATAATGGTGTGGGGGTGTTTCTCGTGGTTTGGCCTGGGTCCGTTAGTTCCTGTGATTGGAAAGATGAACTCTGAGATGTATGTGGACATTCTGGACAATGCTGCACTTCCAACTCTATGGCAATATTTCGGGGAAGGCCCATTTCTCTCTCTTCCAGCAGGATAACTGCTCCATTCACACATCGAGGCTTGCACAAACGTGGTTTGCCGAAATGGGTATTCAAAAACTGGACTGGCCTTCTCAGAGCCCCGATCTAAATCCCATAGAACACCTTTGGGACGAATTAGAGAGCAGATTACGTAACCAGCCAAATCGACCATCCTCACTGAAAGCACTCACTTCAGCTGTGAGGGACGCCTGGAAGGCAATTCCTATGGTCACCTATCAAAAATTGGTGGAAAGTCTTCCCCAACGTGTGCAGGCTGTCATCCATGCAAAAGGGGGACCAACATCATATTAATATGTGCCTCAGGACGCTCTAAGTCCATACTACTGGATGTCCGGATACTTTTGGCCATATAGTGTATTATTTTCTAATAAATGTTAATGTTAATTAGTGGCTATTTCGTTAAAGTAGCGTGTTACTGATATTTGTTTCTTGGAAAAAACTTCTTTAACAGAAATAAAAATACGTAAAATGCTAGATGAACTGACTAATAATAATAAAGACTTTGAATTTTATTTTAATGAACTCCAGTATAACGAAAGCTGCCTTCAAACACTTCAGTAGGCATATTCCATCTAATGAAAAAAGATTTACTTCTATGTACATACCTTCAAAATATGAATAAAGAACGGAACATCAGTATAAATAATAGTAGCCAAAGTTTATTCCACAGACAAACGCTTTTTACTCTTATAATCGCTCAAATAATTAAAAAAAGATTTCCAGATGAATAATAATACCCTTAAAATAAACAAAAAGTAATTAAAACTTAAGTTCAATCCCACAGCGTCGATTATACATTCAATTCTTTTCTTCAACTCAAAAACATTTAAAAGAATTATAAAAGATGCCAATTAAAGCCACGTAATTTTAACATCAGACGATTATATATCGTTAAATAAAAGAAATAACTAGATAAATTAGAGTCACATGAATTATTGAATTAAACCAAACGATTATAATATGGATGAAAATTTTCAACCTAAACAATATCTATAACCGAAGCATAATTTAAATAGAGTCAACTAAAAAGCCAATTCAAAAGAAAAAGAAAAGAAAGTTAAATAAAATTAAATATTTTATAATATGAAGCAATCAGAGTTTAATCCAAATTCCACTTTTCGGAATGAAAAAAAAAATTTAATTCACTTTCAGAAAAAAATGTTTTTTTAAAAAAAAAATGAATTGTATCATCAAAAGTTTCAATGCATAAGATCGTTTCAGAAATTGCAGACACTTAGAAAAAAAGAACAAAGAAAATAATCAGAACAAGTATAGCGTTTTAAATAAAATATATAATTTCAATTTATAACATTGTAGCTGATGTTAATTTGAGGTGAAATATTTCAAGTCTGTAATTAGATTTAATCGCTATATACACTCAAGAGCCAAAACATTATGACTTCCCCTACTTTTTGCAATGAACTCGCTTGGATGACTTGGAAGGCATGTGATCAGGTAGCCTGGCCACCTAACTCACCGTATCTCAATCCGATAGAACACATTTGGGATGTCATGGGAAGGCAGCTCAGTTTTCAAAGACCCCCAATTCGCAATTTCTCGGATTTGCGTGACCGTTGCTTAAACATCTGGTACAATGTGTCTCCGGCCATCTACCACGGACTTGTGGCATCCATGCCAAGGCAGGTTGAAGCTATGTTTCGCCCCTCCCCCCAAGTTGGGACAACTCGTTATTGACAGGTGGTCATAATGTTTTGGCTCTTGAGTGTATATTTCGCGAAAAAGTTTAGTGTTAATTAATATTTATTTCTCAACTTCTGCGTTTTATAAATTATTTTTCTCAATAGAGTTTTTTGTTACAATTTCAAGCAAAGGGTTTATAATACAGTTTATTTAAATAAAAACATTTAGTTATTAGTTTGTGTCATAGGGCTTAGGAATTCGAATCCCGAATATGTTTTGTAAGGAAAATCAAAAATATCTTTACAATTTTAAATGAATATAAATTTTAATATTTTATAAAAAGATTTTTTATGATACTGTGCATATACAGATTAACTTCAGAATCTTGTTTTAAAGAACACCCGTTACTTCTCAATAAAACCCTATTGCTACAGGTAACCCATAGAAATTTGAACTTTTCCCTCAAATAGTATATAAATAGCCATTGAGATAATTTATATGATAGACAATTATAGAGAGAATAGTAGATGTTGTAGACAATATAGTCCCATCAGAGTTTGTTCTTGAATTATTGTTGCGTAGATACTTTAAAATTACAAGAACTTGTATGATTTTTCTTTGGCAGTTGTGGGATGTGTCATCTCTTTTCAGACAAGAACCCATTAATTTTTACCCTTTAATTTGTCTTATCCGCTTATCGCGTATTCAGTTTTAATAAGTAAATTATTGCAATAGCTGCTTGTAATAATTTTTGTTCGATTGAAAGCTTTATCCATCCGTGCTGAGTTAAGATCCCCCGGGAATCCCAATAATCAACCAGATCTCCCCTTCAATCAACATGAGAAGGCGGTACCAAGACAGATTAGTCGCATTCATACATCTATAAGGGTTGAGATCTTCTCTCAACCCCACCTAGAGATAAGGGAGGAAGGGAAGGATGACTAGACATGTCAGTTAACCAATCTATTTATTGAATACACAAATTATCAACACAAATATAATAATTCAAACGAGAAGAGATGTTCCCAATCCAAGCAATATGAGAGTAAACAACGAGATGCGCGAATTAGGAGAAGACTTTTAAATATCGATCCTCCTTTATCAGGATCAATCCACTGCCCTAAATACCTGAGTGATAGTTTAACTATAGTGACCAATTGTCACTATAATTCTTTCAATTATCTAATCTATGAAACGCGCTAAGAAATAGAATAATACCTGATCGGTAGCCGTCTCTCTCTCTCCTCACTTCTCTATCTCTCAATCTTACCAGCTTGAAAACATAGACTACATACATATATCCAACCTAATCTGCATATTCACGTTTGCTTCTTCAGAGGGGGTTTTTTGCGAGTAAACTCGAATTGATAGACCAAAGATTTCCCAAGAGGACTATGTTACAGAAAGGAAGCGGATAGATCCGTCATACATCGTACTCGCTTTTTATTGAATTTCATTTTTCTATGGTTATTTCTCTTCTCTTATGAATGTTTTCTTGTGGACTTTTCTCCAGAAACAGTTTTCTTCGTCTATCAACACTACAGCCCTGTTGAGCCAAGGCCTTCCCCCAAACCCTCTTCTATTTCGACCTGCCCTTAGCTAACGTTTTCCAATTAGTTACTCTTAAAACTTTAAAATCGTCTTCCACACAATCACCCCATCTCAATTTGAGCCAGCTTACCCCTAGTTCTAGTTCCAAGAGGTTTGTAATGGAAAATTCTGAACGTCAAGGTTGAGGAGTCCATACGGCAGGTGTGCCCCGCAAACCTCAAACGACCAATCTTGATGGATTTAAGGTATCCGACTACCCTAAATTTGCGAATTTCGCCAAAAATTAAAAAGGTTTTATGATTCTATTTTATATGGCATTTTATTTTAGCTTTATAAATATATCAATTTAATTATTTTCCGATCGCTAGAACAAAAACTACAAGTGTTTTTGTAAAAGCAGATGTCATTAATTTAAGCAAGATGTCATACTTTAAAACCAGTTTTATTCGAAATGTGTGTTTTTTTAAAAGGATCAAACAAGGACAGCGATTGCTGAAAAATTTTAAAAATAATTAACTGAAACCTTTTTTGTGTATGTTTAGTATAATTGTAGAAGTGTTTTTTAAACTTCAGATTTATCCATCACTGTTTTATTACAAAATTACTGTTCCTTATGTGAATATAATTATTGTTTTTTTAAGCAATTTCATTTAATAACTAAGATAAAGTTCTATAGTTTTTGTAAAAAATAAAATGTCTCTTATTCTGAAGGTCATTTCAAAAATGAATAACATAGCAACACATCAGAATTGAAAAATTAAAAATTTGTTCATATACTTTTGGTACAGAATGGACTCCGTTTATGTTATTTTTTGTCAATTTTTATCGATTTTTTCCCATTTTAGTATTAATAATTTACTTTTATCATCTTAAAAATTTAGCATACTTTTCTTAAAATGTACTAAATAAATATAAAAACCACAAAAAAAAAGATCCCCAAATCTACATTTTATTTTTTTTAAAGTTATCGCAAGTAGTCGGATACCTTAATGACAGCTGCTTCCTTAAATAGCTTGTATAATTCAAAATTATGTCGTTGACTCATTTACAGTACCAAAGATGTATATAATAACGTTTCTCAAGAAGAGGGGTAGCCGTTCACACACATACACACATAGTCTATAATTCAATCAAAGACCAAGTTTCAGATCCATAAGTAAGTACGGGTGTGATGATTGTTTATATAGAGTAAGTTTTCTTATCTTTTAATTAATTTTGGCTTTAAGAAAGGTCGTAGACCAGGAAGACAGCGATTAGCACTAATAATACATCTATTAATTTCTTCACCAATGTAGTTTAGAATATTAATGTTTGACCCCAAATAGGCAAGATTATCAAACACTTCAAACTTATAATTTGTAGTCTGCAGATAATCAAAACCTTCTGCAGTTTTTGTAGTTGACGTTTATTTAGTTTTTTTTCATTTATAATTAAACGAAACATTTCAGACGACTTTTTATATGCTAGACATGTCTCTTCCAAAGCATTATTAGTACGAGCAATGATTACTACATCATCGGCATAAGCAAGGAGTTGTGCAGTCCACGGAAACATTTTTGAGAGGATAATTAAACTCCTTACAAATGTATCCCATGTAATATATCTGAGCGCTAGTCTGGAAAAATGTGGGATCACTGGCGACATTAAGAACCAGCGAAACGAGTGCTAAACATGAACTGATGTAACAACCCTCAATCCTCTCCTCCTTGTTTATTACTTGAAGTATTGGTTACAGAACGAGCCATGTGTGTGTGTGTTTTTGTAGTTTATTTCGCTCATTAAATGAATTGTTCGTTATGAGAAAGGTCCATTAACGAGGTTCCACTGAGCAAAAATACATTTTGTGGATTTAGGGTTGTGTACCACTTACATTTGATCAGGAATAATAGTGTTATAGTAAAAAAAAAATGTAATGATGCTCTAGCAGGGAGTCGACTCAATTAACTCACAGCATAGCTATTTTATTCAGAGATGTATTTTTAAATTTTCTTTATAAATAAGAAAGATCTGTACATGATTTGAAAAAGGGAAAGAAGAAAAGATTTGGCCTACACCAATAGCACAAAAGGTAATCTCATTTTGAAAATTTTACAACATTGAGTAAGTTAGTGAATATTAAAGTCGCACTATTCAGCTTCTCGAGAGCTTTTGGTGACAGACTTCAATAATTTTGTTACAATATTGAGATCGATAATGTTGCAAAATGTTAAATATTATAAAGAATTCTAATAATATGTCAATAATGTAATTTTCTGTTTCGTTTGGTTTTAATTTACACCACTCTCTGACGCAACATGAAGTTATTGAATATGAATCTCCAGATTTTTCAACCATCAAGATACAAAGATGAAAGTTGGGTAACATGGAGTACCGAGATTTTGGTTCTGTTTGTAACTGCAAATGTGTGGGAAAACTTTTAAGTACTGAAGAAAGATTCTCATGACGTATTGCAATGAGAGGTGGCCACTTGTTGTTGCCATACCAATCTCTACAAAACAGATTGTATTTTGGGAATTTCAAAAATTTGTGCAGATAAGTTCTCAAACATTTTAACTTACTGGTATACATGTAATTTAAACATTAAAGTTAAGCATAATGTACATTAAAATAATTGTATTTTGTAATACTGTGGTTGTTTTTTAGCTGACCATCTTTTGTCCTTCAACTTAAGGTCTCATTTTCCAAGATGGCGTGTTGAGTATTATGGAATACTAGATATTCCAAATTACTCAACGCATTCCATGCTTATGTATCATTTTAAATAGACTTCATTGCATCAAGCAAAGAATCAGAAAAGTTATTATACTTTAAAAAGAAAATCTCTTCGGGGTGATTCTTAAAGGCTCTTAATCATTTACACATGAAATATTTATTCATTAATCTAATAAAGAAGAGATTTTCTGAGACTCTATGATACACCCCTAATGAATGAAAGGGAACAACATATTAACAGAATTGATGTTAAAATCTAAATTTAAGCAAGAACAGTTTCTGAATTTTAGGTTGCAAATTCTCTCTCTCATGCAAAATACACGGGATTACTCACATAGCTATAAACATTTTAATACCTTTCAGAGCATTGTGTTTAAGGGAAATATATTTCTCAACGTAAGTGGCCACAGAAACAAAGTATAAAAACGAATTAAACTCAGAATATTAATGCATTGCATTTAATCTCAATAAACCTTGACATCCACATTTTGTGTAGAAGATATTAGCATATATCCCAGTTACTGAATATAATGCATGGGTAGGTGACACTTCGAACAAAAAATAATGTTATTAATAAGTAAATTATATTAAAAGTGGATTAATTTTAAATGCAATACTTTTTTTATAATCGCCTCCACATAAAGGGGCTATAATATGTTGGTCTACTTTAAATATTATTTACCCCATTCCATAAACATATTCTTCAAAGTATGTGTAGGGAATGGGGTTCTACGAAAACACTATCTAGTTCTAGGGGTTCCACAAAAGCATCTTCAAGTTCAAGGGGTTCCGAGAGTTGAAAAACTTTGAAGACCACTGCTTTAAGAAAAAAGCGCTGTCGTAGCGGCAAGCTCATAACAGCCAGACAACTCAGTTTACCGACGAGATAGCTTAAAACCTGAAGAATCTCCAACACCAGAATGACCGTGTACACGCGAAAAGCTAAGAGTAGAAATAACGCGTGCAGAGCAATAATAACGCAGAGAAGAAATAACGCAAGTTTATCATCCAACTTCGCAATGGTTTGTTAGGGTGATAGCTACGAAAGCGTCTCAGAGATTCATTTTTTTGCCGAAAGGAGTGGAAACCACAGCACGTTTATCAAGCACTATTTTAGAATCAATATCGAAGTTCCTGAACGTAAACCTGTGTTAATGGCAACGAATGGACTTATCAACAGACCTATTTCTGCTCACAAGGCGAAACCGATCTAGTTGTGTGTGAGAGAGAGGGAATAAGCCAGATTTTCTAGAACATGACTATTGACTTTCCAGCAGTCCAAATTTAGATCCACTCGGCTAGTACCCAAATACATCGAGTAAATAGGTGCTAAATATGCACGAAGGAGGAAAAGCATTTTAAACATTATTAAATATGACCGCTGTAAATAAAAAAACTTGAAACTATTCAAGAACATTCAAAATTAAATACGTAAGAAATTTATATTGCAGATAACCTTAAGAACCTTGTGACGGATCTACCCGCGTCCTTTCTTTAATATAATCCTCTTGGGAAATCTTTGGTCTATCAATTCGAATTTATTCACAGCCAACCCTCTGAAGAAGAAAACTTGATTATTCAAATTAGGTCGGCTATATATAGTCTAAGTTTTCAAGCTAATGAAAGAGAAAGTGAGGATATATAATAGATTGCTACTGATCAGGTATTATACATTTTATTGCGTATCTCAAAGATTTGATAGGTGAAAGAATTAAAGTGACGATTGGTCACTAAAGTTAAATTATTGCTCATATAATTGGGATAGTAGATTTGACCCTGATGCAAGAGGGTCGATATATATTTAAAGTCTTCTCATAATTCGTGCATCTTGTTATTAATCCACATATTGCTTAGATTGAGAATATCTCTTCTCGTTTAAATTGTTGAATTGTGTTGATAAATTGTGTGCTCAATAAATAGTTTGGTTATTGATATGGTTAGTCATTCTTCCCTTCCTCCTATCTCTAGGCCGACTGAGAGAACATCTCGGTCCTTACAACCTCGTATTTTATTCCTTCGTATTTCTTCATTGATACAACTTGTGCTTTTATAAATTACGTATATCAACTTAGTTTTAATACGTAACTTCTTCATTCACAGTCGTGGTTGTGTGACGTATGTGTACTATTAAAGTTGGTTGCTCCTTCCACAGTAGCACTTTATAGCTAATGTATATTGTGTAAGGTTACTTTTGAATATATATATCTACATTTTGTACAAAAAAAAAAGGAAAGATATAATTTCAATTTCTTTGATAATAAAATTGTGAATTTCAAATAAAAACGAATGTTTCTCTTTCACTTTGTTGTAAATTTCCTTTGTTCTAAACGTAAAATCTTATTTTATTTCCTTTAATTGCTTTTTAAAAAATTCTTTTGTATATGTAAAGAGGAATCAGAATCGTTTTTGTTTTAAATCTGCAGAAATCTTAACCGAATCACCACTTTCACAGTTCGAGAGTATTTTAGCCGTTGCCATTTTAACCATTGATTTTTAAATAAAGTTCCGTAAGTTTATGAAATAGCATATCAGTCGATTTATATTAAATTGAAAATACGCTAATAAAGTTAGTAACTCCGGACACTAAAATATTTTAGCTATTCGTATCTTTATAGAATGCACCATTCCGAGTGCCGTAAATCCAGCTGTCATTTATTCCATCGACAAACGATTTTCTTTTTATTTTGTTTCCTTTGATCAGAAATGAACAAAAAAGTTGTCTGTTCGAATATTTCATTTCCCCTGTCGTGTTCAATTTATTACTGAAAGTTGAAAATAACTTCTGTGTCACATGTTTGTCTGTAGTTTATTTGTGGATGTAGTAAAAAGATATAAATGTCACCTTAATAAAATTATGATTCTTGTGTTTGCATGATCATTAGCATTCTTTTGATGCTCTCTTGGACACAGCAGAAAATGGAATAGCAATAAACATAAACTAGAATAAATGAGAATTTTTTTTAAACAGAACTTTTTCTCGTAAATATTTTAAAAAATTTCCCCACGGGAAATTCAATTTGATGATTCAAATATTTTAATAGCCTTTTT
>BMAO01016708.1:0-11608 GCA_019973975.1 Trichonephila clavata
CGAAAAGGATTGCACATAATTCAACTCACACCCAGCAGGGATTTTCGGGCACGTGCAACGAACACAATTCTCTCACAAACACCAAAGTACTACCAGGGCCGGCCCTAGCAATTTTGCCGCCCCGAACAGAAATGAAAAATGCAGCCCCTCTCCCCAAAGTACAAAAAAAAAACTATTATTAAAAAAGATAAAAATTGTTCATAAATGCACACCTATAAAACTTAAATATTCCTTGCGAAGAAAAGGGGAGCTAGCAGTACATATATATATATATATATATATATATAAAAACTAAAACATAAAAAATTACCACTGTTTTTTTCTGACTTTTAATTCTGAAAACTTTCTCGGTCAATTTGTTTAGCTATTTCATGTTCAATAGCCAATGTAGCTAAGCCATTTAATCTATCTTTAGAATTTGTGAACTGTAAGAAATTTTTTATTAATTTTAATTTTGAGAACTAATATCTCACTTGCCAAACTTATTAGCAACGAAAGTAAAATAAATGCAATAGCAAGATTTGGAGCAAATTCTAAATGAGAAATAAATTTTTAAAACGTCAACTGGGAATTTTTTTTTTTTTCTTTTTTTTCTGCATGCTAAATTGAAACTGACATTATCTCATCTGCTCAATCAAGCTCGTTTAAATCCAATGATTCTCCATCTGTCAACATCATTTCTAAATTTTTTACAGTTTTTAATTAATTAAAGTTTTAAGGGTATCTCTTAAATAATATATATTGTACAAAAATTGAAAACAATTACTGTCAGTACTCATTAAATTAAATCTGCATTCCAAGGCATTAACTGCTTCGTCCAATGTAAAAAAATAAAAACTCTTGACCTTGAACTACTAATCTTAAAACTAAAAATCTGAATTTTAATTTAGGATATTCCATGGGATCATATTGTGCTTCATAATTAAAATTTACATTTTTCCGTCGAACTCTGTGTCGTGACTGCGTCTTCTCAAAGTTAGCAGGGATATCAATCTCGACGGCCAGTTATTTTGCATCACAATGCGTTTTATCAAAAGTCACATCCTTAAAAAAATCTTTAGAATTTATTGAGAGTTCCATAGTAGATGGTAGATCGTAATATTTTATTTGCAATAGCTTGCTTACTGGATATTAATGCAATTAAAGATTTTATACCAAATAATGATGGCCATAGGAACTTGAATTGTTTAAGTAGAATTTAATAATCCAGAGGCCTCATCTCTTGTCAATTTCAGCATTATTATAAAAACTAAGCATTTTTTAGAAAAACCTCCCAATTGATAACTTAAGGGTTTAATAGCCTCTATTTAGCTTTCCCAGCTATTTACACTAATTGGCTTTAAAGTTTTATGCCCTTTATACATTTTAAAAATATAACCCAACGAAAAGTTGGTGAACAAAAAAAAATTTTTTAACCATATTAAAAACAAGATATCAATCATTGGCATGGCCAAGTAATTTTAGCGCGTTTTTCACATGTTGTATTTTTACAATAATTTTTTTAAAAAAATTATTTTGCAAACAATAATTTTACTAGGTAAAATTTGAGAAAATTTTGTTATAAACTAGCGAAATTCAGGAAAATTTGAAGGGAAATTCGGGAAACTATAGGGAAATTAAATATGATTCGACTCATCTAGGGCACAAACGCGACCCAATGCCGAAAACCCGAGGTCAATTGGTTGCTTATTGGCTGAGAAAAAGGTACGACAAAATATGGAACGAAGACGAAATTTGCGTCCTAATAGCGCTTTTGTTCCACTACATGAAAAACGATCTAAAATGTACAGGCTTCTACGGATACTTTTGCCATGTCATTAACGACCAAATTTAAAGAGTGGCTACTACATGGCACATAGATTGTTGGCGGATTTAACGTTCTTATTTTAAATTGAGCCCCTGATTTTTCGCCTTTCATATTCACTCCGTTATTGTAGGCCTTCCCCCGCGTATCTAGCAAATCCCTAATTTTTTCTAAGTTTCTCAACTATTAAATTTGAAAGTTATCTTCCAGTTAATCTTTCAACTGGAAGGAAACAAAAAAAAAACTCGCATCAGTTTTAACGATAACTTCGTTAGAATTAGATTTCTCAATACATGTATACCTTAAAAAAAATGTCATTTGTTTGATTTTACTGGCATCAGGGACACAATCTAAAATTATCGAATAATATTTAGCTTGTTTAGTTTTATGAACAATGTATAATTTAACATTCTCATATAAAAGAGAAATTATCTCGTTCTGAATATTTTTCCCTAAATAGTGTACTTTAACTTCTTCCAAATTTTTCATAACAAAACAAAATATCAATCATTGGCATGCCCAAGTAATTTAAGCGCGTTTTTCAAGTGTTGTATTTTACAATAATGCAACTAATTTACTTTTTACTAACAGACTATACTTAAAAAAAAATAATTTAAAAATTATTAAATTTAAATATGATTTTGCTCATCTAGGGCACAAATGCTACCAAATGCCGAAAACCCGAGCTCAATTGGTTAATTATTGGCTGATAAAAAGGTACGACAATATATGGAACAAAAACAAAGACGAGAACTAAGACGAAGACGAAATTTGCGTCCTAATAGCGCTTTTTTATACTACGTGAAAAATGCGCTAAAAAAGTATTTTTGAAATTTGGTCCAAATGCCGCCCCGGACACGGGTCCGGTTTGTCCGGCCCTAGAGCCGCCCCTGGTACTACCCAACTACTGCTTTACCAAATCTATTTGTCAGTCAGGCAACTTTATGATTGTCCGTTCATAGTTTTTTGAATGATGAACTCAAGCTCGAAATGAACACAAATCGAAATGTTTCGACAACTAACAGTGGTACTGTTATTGACGCTGTTTTTCAACAGTTATTAAATACTTTGAAATCACAAGTGTTTGTGTCATATTTTACCTATCATAATTCTATCGTGTGCATGTGTTTCCGCTTTTCCCCAAATTGAACAAGAATAATTATTTTTGATAAAAAATTTTGCATTACTTCTTGGGTTAATTAAATAAAAATTTAATAAAGATATAATTATTAGAAAGAAAATTATTTCTAATCATAACCGATTCATTTTTTTTCAGGATTTAAGTTACTATTGCGTATTTACCACGATAACATGTCGGATGTTACGAATCATATGCGATTACTGTAAGACTCGTTCCTTTTTTTAAACTATTATTTATTTTTTAGTTTGATCTACAAAAAAAGCATGCATTTTTAGTTTTTTAAACCATCAATTATTCATTGATGAATTAATCTTAAATCCGTCATTTTTTAGAATCTGGAATATCCATTGGCATCCTATCTCTTCGTCAAAACGGCCTACTTTGCAAAATGTCGGATCAGACAACTGCAGGGAATCTGGAAGAGCTAAGTTTGAAATATTTCATGATAAAGAAGGTGTAGAGTCAATGATATTTTTCTTTAAAAAGAGCTCAATATTCTCTCTGAAATTTGCATCAGTATTAGACACAAAAGTGCACTTTTTGTATGGAGGAGTTTGTGAGAAATTATTTAATCCAGTGGCCTCTGAATCAATTCTCAGCTGTTTTGGTAAAATGAAGCTATGAATGATACTTCATTCCACAGATCCGACAAGACAATTAAGACAAACAGACTTTATGCCTGAGTTTAGCGGTTAGAACAGTGCTTCTCAAACTTTCCATATTTGTCACCCAATCTTCAGTCATAAATTTCATAGCGCCTCCCTCATACAATAATATTTTGAATGCAATGATAATGTACTTCTAAGCTAAAGATACAATGCGCGACTTTAATATTATCAATATATGTATAATATTTTGTAAATAACAGGTCCATGGAAGTCACTAGTAATTAATATACTTGCTTTTAATTTAGTATTGATAAATCAAATATTAAACTCTTTTTACCGCACTGATACATTTATAAGTATCTTAAATCAGTGTTAATACCTACTTTATTTTTTACCAAGTCAGGATGTATTTTGTTTTGCTTACTTTGGTAAATTAATAACTATTTTAAATCTTTCATTTTGGACTTTTCGATCTGCACGCATTCTCTTCTCCCCCCCCCCACAAGAGGGGTGCGCCCCGCAGTTTGAGAAACGCTGAGTAGAACATAATTTTTTTTCATATGCATGAGGTGTTTTTTTTTCCCATTTAGAGAAAAACTAGACAATTGTTTACATTATGGTTAAGAAATCATCGACGCAAATGTTTTTGGCTTTATAGGGTTATAACTTAATTTCTTAGTCACCAAATCTGGAAGTGGTATTTGGATTTAGTCGCCTAATCTGGAAGAGGTATATTGAATTAGTCGCCTAATCTGCAAATCGTTATTCCTGATATCCTGATCAGGACAATGGAACAAAATTATGAAATTACTGTATTATCATCGGTACTTGAGAAGAGTGCAAAATTTCGAATTAATCTGACCCTTTAAATTGTATAAAAATTGAGTTCAAAGATTTCGTTACATACAAGTGAAACTTATAAAAACGTGTTAAAAAGGAAACCTTAATTCTGAAGTTGTTTTTCTAAAACCATTATACCAATCCAAAATAACCACCACCGGCTAACGCATACGTACAAATATTGGGAATTTGTGGCTTTTGTATAAAATCCATTTACTCTGAAACTTGCTCATAAGTTTTAACTGTTTTCTCTTCGACAATGATTAAATATGTTTCAATCATGATTTCTCCTTCATAAATGATTATTCTCAAATAATGAAAAATGCAATCGTGTTGTAAAAATCGCGATATTTTTTAAATTAATATAAGGAAGCATAGGATCATAGGAGACAATAGATTTTTTCCTCTCTCTCTCTTTATATCTAAATATCGAGGCACACACAATCTAGTCATACATCCAATCACATTAATCTGAGTGCAGTAAATTATTAAGGCGACTCGGCACCTTTCAAAAGCCGAAAATCGATGAAAATATCAATTTTTCAATTTTTTCCTTTAAAGGTAGTTTGATACCTCTGGCATAACTGTGCGAAGTTTTGAAACGATCTGATTATTTCATATGTAGTAAAATGTATTTTAAATATTTTGACAGCTGTTTAAATGCCACGCCCACCTCCAATGTTTTCACTTTTTTACTTGAAAAATAAATCCAATATTTTACATAAAAAAACTACAACCGAAGAAACCCTTTTAAGCTGTAACTGTAACTAAACAGCCAAGTTATTTGTTTTATCATTTAGCTATTTGCAGCTTTTTACATTAGTTTGCTATTTTTGCCCGCTGTGTGCTTTTTAGTTTGATTACTTTTAAATTAAATAGAAACCTAAAACAGCATTTTTTAATGCTATTTCAATCATAATTCATTCATTCTTTTAATTTTATAAGTTGTTATTATCGCTAATATGCCTCATAGGAAACGTTCATTACCTGCTTTACAAATGAATGAAATGGGATGGCGTAAAGAGAATGTTGATTGTGAAGTGATTGAACATTCACTAGTGTCAAATGTACGACTGGAAAAATTAAATCCTGAGGTAAGAAAGGATACCTCTGCTTTTGGACATTATATATATTGGTGGACAACCAAGTTAATCTACTTCTAAGTGCAAAGTGCCAACATTGTGAAGAACAAACTTTGAAACTGGAGCTTGGAGCCAAGTTGGGATTTTCATACAATTTAAAACTATTGTGTAGCAACTGTGATGAAAACAAAACTGTTGTAAATACTTCTCTATAGTCTGGTCCTACCAGCCATGATGTGAATTTGAGAATAGCTCAAGACTTTTTACACATTGGGAAAGGTTATTCAGCCATAGAAAAATTTTGTATGGGGATGAATATGGATCTTTTTTCATCAACTACATATGGGAAGTGTGCAAGACGGCTGGATAATGCATACACTCTGACAAAATATTTTCGGAAACCTACAAAGTTGATTAAAGATATTTACAAGAATGAAGCTTCTAGTTCTGCTGAAATCACAGACCTAAGTGTTATTTTGATGGTACATGGCTAACTCGTGGTCACTCCTCACTCATCGGTGTAGGGTGTGCTTTGATATGCTGTTGACTTTGAAGTGATGAGTAAGGTGTGTCATCATTGCTCTGTGGCAAAAAAATAAGTTAGGCGAGTCAAGTGCTGAATTCAGCATATGGTATGAAGGACATAAAAGTGAATGTGATATAAACCACTTGGGCTCATCCACATCGATGGAAATGGAAGCTGCTTTAAGAAGTGCACTATGTAGAAACACAGAAAGCATTAGGTGTAGCTACTGGAGGTTCTACCAAACAACTGGCTACTATCTTAGATTGTCAAAAACTACAATTTAGAAAACGTCATCAAAATGCCAGTAATAAGCTGGCTCTAAATCTTATTAAAAACGCTATAGATAGAAAAGAATTATTAGCTCAGCAAAGAGTAGGAATGACTTATTGCGCAGGCCAATTTTAAAACAAAACTGTTTTAGAAAAACAATGCATTTTAGATTTAACATGTTTTACTTTATTTTATATTAAATATTGAATTGAATAGCAAATTAATTTTTAAAAAGCTTAAATTTTCTCTATTGTACATTTCGTATACTTTCATTTTTTTTATTTAATGTCTTTCATTTATTTCTAAATATATATAATGTATGTTGCAAAGAGAATGCAAAATAAGTCAGATAATGATATTTCCTATTTATCGTAATTTTGGGGTCAGACAGGCTTTTTATAAAAAGCTTATATTTTTGCTTAATGTTTTATATTCAATTGTATTATGCTTTATTTTAGACGTATATATCTATACAATATATTAACAAATTATTACAAAATTTAGATATTGTTTGATATTTATTTACTGATTTGTATTCTTCAAATTGCGTTTTCTCAGTTTGAGTTTTTCATGAAAATACGATCTTTAAAAGTACAAAACTTCAACAGATATTTATCAAACAACTTGGTCTGTATGATTATTACAATGTGCTTAACAAAATTAGGGATCCATTTTTCAATATTTTGATTAGAAAAAATTTCATAAAAGAAAATGTAGCAGAAATTATCCTTTTTGGCCTTTTTTCCATTGTTATATACATTTTAATTTTTTTTCCAAAACTAATTTGTTGATTGAAAAATCGATCTCTAAAGTTATTACTACTTGTCTTATAAGCCTAAAAACAATTTTGGTGTAAAAACAATGATAATTGTAAAAAAAGAAAAAATTTGAAAATCATTAAAATTTTTTATTAAACTTAGCTTTATTTTTCATGGTAAAATTTCTTTGTTTAATAGTAACTGTTTATAATATACACAAAAGATATTTTAAAACCCTTAAATAAAAAAAAATTGAAAAAAGGGGCTGAGTCCCCTTAACAGAAAAATAATAAATTATACTTTTCTTTCTTGTTAAAATGAGGACGAGTGGTCACTTTCGCAAATTCTCAGCCAGTGTTGTTTCTGTCGGGGCTTCGAACCGATACCCGGAAAAAACCGTTGTTTGGAACGAAAACCAGAACTGAATTGTAAAAAGAAACATCGGTTTATTTCGGTTCGATATATCTTCAGACATTTTGTGACTTTAACCAACTAATCGATATTTTCTAATTTAACGTCAACTATATAATTATCATCATTACATGCACATTACTTCTCGACTTCCTGTTTTGATGTTCACTAGTACTTTTCTGTTTCAGTTTCGCTGGAAATTACTTTTAGAATGCAGATTTAATTCATCTGAAGGAACTGGAAGTATTGATGATTTGAGATAAGAATATACATAAAACGGAGGCCCAGTGGCAGCGTATCGCGCTTCCATACCACAGGTCCGGGGCTCCATTCTCGGGCTTTGCAGGGATGACTCAGCCTTTCATCCCTTCAGTGGGTTGATAAATGTGTACCAAGCCTGCTTGGGGACTATAGTCCTAAAGCAGGCTTGGTATGAAAGGTCTGAAGTGAAATTCCCTATGCTTATAAGCACTTTGGATTTCGCTTCCGACTGACCACCAAATCGGGACATCTGCTTATGCACCTCAGTGCCCCAAATCATATGTACTGAGATGGACACAGTAGTCCTTGACCCTCATGGGCTGTTGTGTAACTGAGTTTAGTTTATATACATAAAATAAAATTATTAATTCGGAACTGAGCCGAAAAGTGGGGGGGGGAAACGGTTATTTTGGTCAGAACGAAAACCAGAACTGAACCGATAAAAAATATTGGTTTATTTTGGTTCGATACATCTTCAGTCATTTTGTTACTGTAACCAACTAAACGATATTTTCTGATTGTATGTCAACCTATAATTATCATCATTACATGTACTTAGCTTCTTCACACCCTGTTTTGATGTTCGAGAATTCTTTTCAGTTTCATTGAAATTACTTATAGAATGCAGATTTAATTCATTTGAATTAACTAGAAGTATAGATGATTTAAGATAAGAGTATACATAATATAAAATGATTCATTTGGAACTGAACCGATAGATTTCTTTTGGGTGGAACCGGAACGATAACAGGAATAAACAAAAATTACGGTTCAGAGCCCTCGTTTCTGTCGAGTCATTGGTACAATTCTTAGTGCCTACTGTGTATGGAGGCTGAGGCCTGCTAAATATGACGTAGCTCAAAGTCCTCACGTTTGCATTTTGTAGAAGTTCGAAGAGAAGGGTACCAGAGCTCAGTTTTATCGTCCTCGTTATTCAACCGAGTTTCGAAATTACGATGTTCGCCCCGGTGTAGTTTCTGAGTGGGACGTTCATGCACAATGAGTAAGTAACCTCTGTAAAATGAATATTCTCAATCAACGAATACTATTTATTAATATCATGCAGATGATGCCACATTTAGATAATGGAGTTGTTGTTAAAACTAGTCAACAAAATCTTAACATACTAGATTGAAAGTGCAATAGATTTATTTACACATAATTTATAATATATATATATATAATAGTTAATTATAAGTATATTTTTAAATTTATTTTTATATTGCAGTGCGGATGTTAATATCTTTTTTTACCGAAGAGTGACCAAGATCACCTAACAAAGGATTCAAGCTTCTGAACCAGGTTTCTGTGTAATTTTTTTACTATTATTGATTTAATTCGCTAGATGCATGGGGTTTTCATTGCTAATCATTGATTGACATTTCATAGTCACATCTATAAGACTTTATGACAAGAACAACACCTGAGCTAACACCTAGCCCATTCATTGACAACTATGAGATATCTCGTAGTGTTCGCAGGAATTTTAGATTGATTACATATCTTCATTTGAGTTATAAGAAAGGATGAATAAAATATTTATGTAGTGAAAAAAACATTTTAAATATTGAATTTTATTATTTAACTTAGACAATCAGATTATAATATAATTATATTCATGTGAATGTAATCCACAAAGATTTAAAATTTTTTCTTTTTTTATTATTGTTATTGTGTATGATGAGATTTAAAACAAGGATCAACGAAAAGTGCTGGGTTGTTGAGACAAGACACCACATGCTGGACAAAAACACCTAGTCTTACGTTTTTTTGTTTGTACGCAATAGACATGGCTTTGTAGACATCTTTTCTTTTCCTGTAGAAGGAAGATGTTCTAAGTAATGAAAATCAGTTGTATTTGTTGCCTTTTCCAGCACCACTGCTGTTGCCATCAAACAAATGGGCAATTATCTGATTTCCTATATTAACGCATCCTTATCTATTTTCCCCTCGATTTCTTTTGTTATAGAATTTGTATGCATTCTGCAGGAAGATTTCGAAGTCAATATTCTTTCGCTGACAGCTGCAGAGTATGGTATGGCTATCTACAAAAATTATTATAATTATTGTAAATTATTCTAATTATTTAATAATTAAATGATTATTATATAAATATTTTTTTTAATTTAATACAATCCCCACTATTTTATTTCCATCTAAGAAACCTCTATCTATCTTAGGTACATGCACCAAAACTGTGAAATTCACTAACACACATTTTTTAATTTCTTCAAACTTCTTTAATTTTTTAGGTGGTCTTTTCAGGTGTTTAGCAGCATTTTGCCTTTGATCTTTAGTGCTCTCTTCTTTTTTTGATATAAATAGCATAGAATCTTCGATCCCTATCCTTCCCTAAATGTATTCCCACATAATGCGTTTACCGGATTTTTACAAATGTCACATGAATGCACTCCATACATTCTATTTTACAAAAAACACAACATGCTTTCTTGTCTCTGACTGCTACTTCCCCTTCTTATGAAAGAAGCAGTACAGATGTTTTAACTGTTGAAGCAGAAGCTTAAGCGGGACTTCTAAATGTACTGAAAAGGTTAGGGTACTTTAACTTAATGAAATCACATTGTTTGGATATGAAACTTTTGTTGAAATAGTAAATTACTCATATAAATCCACCATGAGATGTAAAAATGACAGAAATAGTCTAGAAGATTTTAAAATTACGAAAAATACATGTCTTTGCTTCCAAAATGCTCGGACGCCATATTTGGCAAGCTTTATCCTAATGACTGCAGATGGCACCACTTGTATGCAATCTACGTACAAAACTTTTAAAACATTACTTTAAAAGAAAATTGAGCACAAACTGCTTAAATACACATTAATAATACTTTATTTTACGAAAAAGAATATTTTTCTACTTGAGTAATGATTTTAATCACTTTAGAAACACTAATTCTGCTTTTTTTTTATATGAAAGGGGGGGGGGTAAAAGAATAAAAGTAACCCTAGACTACGTCATAAAATCACATCATTGTTAGGGAGGGTACCCTCTTTGTTGGAATGAAAGAAGGAAGTTCTGACAAATTGTTTCGTAGATGAAACGGTCAAGTGACGAGGGGAGGGGGAAGAAAGCACGACCAGGTTAGCTGTTTATTTCGGGGGGGGGGCGATTGGAATCTATTTTGGCAACTGATAGGAGTTATTGTGAGGTGTATAATACTTAGTGAGTGAAAGATTTCCACCAGACAAGTTACTCACGCAAACATTTCGGATTCCCGAGGCGCGCAGTGTTGGGCATAGAAAAAGCATTCTTAAAATTCCAGCGCTTCCATTAATTTCTTATATTTTTCCTTTCATACTATTTTTATTTCAAAGCACTTAATTTTTTGAATTTTCTGAAATTTACTTTAACTTTTAAAAACACATCTAATATTTCAAATTTTTTCTTTTTAATATTTTAATGCAATATTGGCTAAGGCAAAGCCAAGTTTGTTTTTCTATAAACTCAAAGCCCGAGATAGAAGGTGAAGTTTCCGCATGGAAACAGGAATTCCACTAACGAATTCTACATATAAATGTCATTTGTTGTTGAGGCACTGAGATTCATCAATTTGACTCATAGCAATAGGTGTAATCTGGACTGAAAGCTCTTGAAGCTAATTTCTGCAGGGAGTGGTGTCGTCAATGCATGCTATGCACCGGGCCCTAAAATAATCAAGAATTAAAAAACTAAACTCTTGCTTGTGAAAACTTTACAATATACCTATTCATGTCAATATGGCGAGATGTGAAATTTATCGTAAACATTATTATTATAGATATCTAAATTTCAATAACCTTCAAACTAATTCTTGATTATACGAAAGTTTAGTTTTTGTTATTCGATTTGGGAAACTCTCAAGAATCCCTACCTCAACTAGACTTTTTTAGAAAATATAATTTAGAA
>BMAO01016709.1:0-15333 GCA_019973975.1 Trichonephila clavata
GTATATTTTTCTTACTCAGCAAATCTAAAAACACAAAAAACCCTCCATATATCAATTTTTTTAAAAAAAGTTGTCCCAAGTTGTCGGATACCTTAAAGAATCTATTATCAATCATTTTCTCACACTATAACTTTACACACTTTAATACACTATAACTAAAAAATAACAATCCCTTAATCGGTAACATTGTACATTTTTCATTATTTTCTGTCCATTAGTATCTTACTTTTCTTTCCTCACACACACACACACGCCCGCGCGCACGCATAGACACACAAGAGGTTACATTTATTCGTAAATATTTTTCTAGCAATTAAAACTGCGTCACAGACTATTGTTCTGAAGAGCATAGCAAGAAGAGTGAGATATTTTCTAAAAAATAATGACTGTCTAAATTCGACCTAAGTTATGAAGAGTGCATCAGCTAATTTAAAGTACTAATTTAAATATATAGAATCTAAATCTTATGCTTAATAACAATATAGATGATTCTCAGCGATAACACTAGTCTTTGAACAGCTCGTCAATTCTAAGATAACCCAGCGAAAAGTGTTTTTTTTTACTATACTAAAAACTGAATGTACTGAAATTCAGTTTACAAATATAATTAATGATTTTTGAATGATTTAGTTGATGCTTATATGGTTTTATTGAAATTAATTTATGTTTCTTAAAGAATCTAAGAAAATTAATTGAGTTTATGAAAGAAAATCAGAGAAAAATCACTTTTAAGAAATTTTTGTTTAATTTTCCTTTGTACATGTCTTTGTTCGAAATAATATACGTGAATATCATGTATTTATTTTTAAAAAATATATGAAAAGTTTGATATATTATTACCTTGCCACCAAATTTTTGAATTCCACAAAAGGAAGAAGAAAATTTTAAAGAATTTTAAAGTAACAGAAAATATTGCGTTGGACAGAAAAGTCAGCAGAAAATATAGGATGTAAAACTTTCTGTTACAGATGGCGAATTATTCGTCCCGTTTAAAACAGAAAAATCAAGAAAAGAATTCAGAATTTTAATTAGATATATATGTTACTGTTATATAAAGTATGAAATCCGTTTTTCATAGAATAACTAGGTATTTCATGAAATAACTAGACAAGTCAGTTACAGTATGTAAAGTTATGAAATTTTGCGATTTAGCTAGGTATTCTATAGAATAACGATTACTTAATCGTTAAAGTATGAAGTACGGTACTCGAAAGTTCTTTGAACCGGTTTAGCTGCTTTGGATGGTTTTTTCCGATTAGGAACTAGAGATGGCCGAAAAAAGCAATTGGTACTTTAGATATCAATTCAGTATATGTCAGCGAGAATTAATTTCCATTGATGAAGTTCCAAATATTGACACAACGCTTCAATCTGTTCCAACAGCTCAAAGTTGCGGTACTGAACAAAGATTTAAAAAGTGCTCCCGTAAAAAAATGAATGGTAAAAAGTAGGCTTGTTTCAAAAATAATAAGCAGTCCAATCCAAAGTGTCATGACAGTAATCCTTGCTATAATAAATAATGAAAAGTAAAATAAAAGTATCTCTCCATAAAATTTAAATTAATATTCTCTTACATTTTTGTTTAAAAAAGTTTACGGAATGTTTTTATGAAGCAACAGTTTTTCTTAGCATGTATTTTGTTGATCATATTTAAGTATAATCTATTTTTGCAACATATTCTTTTTCCCCCATTTTGTTTAACTATTGTTAGCAATATGAGCAATATATATATATATATATATAATAAATTATATCATTTCCCCCCCTTATTATTAATCAATTATTCATCCTCAAAAGGGATAAAATGTATATTTCGAGGGAATTTAACTATTTATGATCAATTAATTTATAAAATATCTTTGAAATTGTTTATTTTTCCCTTTAACGGTCTATTGTTGGTTATTTCATAGAATAACTAGGTAAAGTATGAAATTTTTCATCTATTATATACTTTAACTGAATTGTCTAGTTATTTCACGAAATACTTAGTTATTCTATGAAATAACTGAATTATATATACACTTTAACGGTAACAAATACAAAATATTATTTATGTATCAATCAATATTATGATTGGTTATTATGTATCTATCATAATAATATATAATTAATATTTCACTTTATATTTGCTTTATGTAAGATAACTTAATTTAATAGACTATGTACGGTTTGCAAGCCTAAGGTATTCATTGAATTTGTCATATATATATATATATATATACCATCAAATTTATTATTTCTGAAAGTTTCGAGTATGTGATTTTCAACTCTTATGTATGATACAATTTAAAGTATCTATCTTGCGATGAATACTAATAAAATGTAACTCTTCCAATAATATCAGAGAACTTATATCAGAGTATTTCCTTTCACATTAGCTTTCAATTGATGAAAGATGAGAACTATATCGTGAGTAGAATAGTTGTACTTAACGCTTCACTCTCGCAAATGAGTACATTAGAGTTCTATAGACATTAAAAATGAGTTGAGAGGAAATATATGTTACAGAAAAATAGGTTTCCTATGACTCTTTTCAGAAGAATATTTTGAATCTCCATTCTTTGTATTATGAGTAAATTATCATAAAAAAAATGCAAATGTATTGGCATTTATGTATTTGTAGCAAAAAAAAATGTATATTAAATTGGAAGTTTTTAAACAGTTCATAGTATTTAATTTCACTTAAAGATTGCTGAAAAGATCTATCGTCAAACTAGTTGCTGTTTTAAACTCAAATATAATTAAATTATGATAGCTTATATGAAAAATTTCCAATGATTTTCTTATAAATCCTGCTTTTATTTGCACAAGATTAAAATTTAAGTACACGCGTCGTGTTTTTTTTACTACATTTATTCATGGTAAGTTTGTAATGGACTGTCTTGCAAGGTTTCCTTCATGAATTAAGTAGAGGTGTTTTATTTTAGGTTTAATTGACAAATTTAACTACCATCTTCTTACAGAGAAATCGTAAAATGGAGATGTGCTTAATATATACAAAAAATACATATCTGGACGCAGTTGTATAAGAGAGTTAGATGATATTCGCTACGCATTAGATGGCGCTCCTCCACGTTTTGTAAAAATAAATTGAAATTGTTGTTGTAAAAAGAAAATCTGTAGTTTGTTTCAGTTCTGCTTTAGTTACATCAAGTAGAGCACAACAACTATGCCGCCACCCTTTTGTGAGCCATCAAATTTTTAATAAATTATTAATTTACATTCTGAGAAAAAAATTAATCTGGAACCACACTTTCGGCCGTTTTATAGAAAAAAAAATTAAGAGTAATCGTGGATAAATGAATATAAAAAAAAATTATTGAGTTTTGTAATCCATACGGATACATCTGTACATGGATTAATTTTGAACAAAGTGGAAGAACTAATTTCACTCTCTAATAATCGAGATTTAATTTCAAAATGTTCGAAGAGTCAATTAATTTTAGATTAAAATTAAAAGGCGAAAATCTCATAACAGCCAAAAAAAGCTTTAAAAATATCTTTACAATTTTCTGCATCTTTTTCGTGCGAATTTGATATAGCAGCATTAACAAATATAACAAGTAATATGAAAAAAAAAACATTTAAAATCAATTCCTAATTTGTTAGAAAAACTTACTGGCGCAATCTGTTGCAGAGAAATCTAACTTCCTTAGAAATAATACAGATTAAATTCAAAATTAAAAAAATAAAATTTAATTAATGAGTAAATATTTGAAAAAAAAAAACCTGTATTTTCATCAAGATTCATCTACTACAACTTTAAAAAAAATGTATTTGAACTTCAGTGGACAAATAAAAAGCACTTTATTAAAGATTGAAATTTGATATGTATATAAATAAATATATAAAATAGAGAGTGAACTCTAATAATAGGATTTGAAAAACGAAAAAATATCGTGACGTTTAAATGAAGATGACTAAATGGAGTGGCATTATCATTTTTACGACTACTGTATAATCGAAATTATCAAAATTCCTGGCACTGAGTTTTCGCATAAATGAATTCTTATAATTAGTTGGTAATTAATTACTGAATAAACATTTTGTCGTACATATTATTTTACTTAACATTGAAAATTATTGCTATAAATTATTTTACATAGTGTATTACAGATAAGTAAATTTCTTTTTAACTTATTGCATTGTTTTGTGTACCGTCAAATTTTGTAATTGTTAAAAGTGTACCGCAAAAAAAGGATCAAGTATCACTGATGTAGAGGATGTTCTTCTTCGCCCGTTAGGAGCTTACGTTAGAAATTTAGAATGAATAGGCAGGACTCAAAATGTAAATATATGTACATAGAACCTTGTGACGAGATATTCCTACTAATCCTCTTGGGGAAACTTTGGGGCTAGCATTTACATTAATTCACATCCTTTCAAGAAGAACACGAGATAGAGATATGTAAATTAGTTTGACTATATAAAGTCTATATATAGGTTTTGTAGGTGTAAGAGAGAAGGAGCAGTGAAGCTGTCAAGTAAGTGTGAATATTGAAGTATTGCATTCACAAACCTAGCGCGCGTTAAGAAAGTAGTTGCTGAGATTAAATTATTAGATTGAAGATTTAAGATAGTAGAATCAGAATTAGCTATCGGTGCATTAGGGATTTTTCTCCTTATCTATTTCTGGTAGTCTGCTTTACTTAGAATTGAATATTAGGAATAATCGACGCTTTAGATATCACTCCTAGGTTTCTTCTTATAATTTCACTTGTGATTGTTTAAGTGTGTGTTCAAAGTCTGAAAAAATCTAATTGTTATTATGGAGTTTGTTGGTGATGCTTTGTTTCCCCTCAAACCTAGAGACGTGCCGGACAGAGAGAGAGGGGTGCCAGTTAGAACCCCTCCCCCACAACCTTATTAAAAGCATAAGAAGAATAATGGCTGACGGAATACCTTTTTTAGTGTAGTGACTTATTGTGTACAGTTAGTTACATTTATAACTACTGAACAACATCTAGTGATGTAAGATGCACAACAATACTATTATGTAGAACCAGGTTTCCGGATTTTATGCAAATCAGTCGCATAGAGCAAGACAGTTCTTCCAAAGCGATGGAAATATATTGACGAAAAACATTCCTTGAAATACAAGATACATTACTCAAATTCACTGAGTAAATCTCAGAAGGCCTTCACACCTTCTATGGTGTTCAGACACAATTATCAGTGTCTAAAATACAAGAACGAAAAAGATAATTCACAAGCACTCGCTCGTCCAGAACAAGTGTCGAAGTAATTACTAATCGCCATTCGACTCTTCACGGTCAAATCAAAACCAACTAATCGCTAGTCAAAACAATACAAAATAATAATTTAGTTTCGGTGAGTGACGTCCTATTTAAAATCCTCGTAGATCTTTCGAAAAAAATCCGTTTGAAATTAGTTGATTTCACGGCTAATTTCCAGAAGAACCCATATGGTCACGAACTTGCCAAAAATGGTCGCCAAGTTGCCAAAAAGGATACCTACTTGGCTTTAACGCCAAGTTCCCATTGAATCGCCATTATAATGTAAGGAGCGGAGTTGCTTGAGAATATATTACTATTTTAACATAAAACAAATACAACATAGAGTAATATAAATGCTTAACACACCCAAATGTGAATTATTTACACTATTTTAAGTATTCAACACAAAATTCGTAACAATATTTACAATGCTAGAGTGAGATAATAATTATTCCATCAGAGGTGGCGAGTGTTTATTAACGTCGCACTAGAAAGCAACACTAGAGATATATTCTATCAGCTGGCTAACAATTATTTTGTCTTATCCTTGTTTATCTACTATAAAAGTA
The DNA here is from genome assembly GCA_019973975.1 of Trichonephila clavata. NCBI lineage: Eukaryota > Metazoa > Arthropoda > Arachnida > Araneae > Nephilidae > Trichonephila > Trichonephila clavata. The sequence goes on from BMAO01016709.1 coordinate 5,807, forward strand.
ATTCACATAGTAAGATCATCCGATCTCCGACCGAGTAATTAGATCCGGTTTGGTTCGGATCTAATTCGTCTGCTACGATGAGAAGCATTATCACAGTTCATTGGACAATTGGCCTCATAAAGCTACAAGTCATTGGTGCTTACTTATAGCATTATTTAGAAATGGATAACTAAATTTGTCTACCAATCTTGCTTTAGATTTCAGGATAATTTAATGAATTATTTATTGATTATTTGTGTTTGTAATTACTTTTGGTATTTTTTTCGTGTCGACTACTCCATATGCCAAGTCGGGTTGGATTAACCACTTATAAACTCATTTTATTTCTGAATTAGGGATCAAAATATTTCAATTTTTTATGGATATTTTCAAACATACATATCTTTTTAAACACAGTATAACCATTCGCATACATAATTTCCTAAAAAAATTGTTAAAAAAAATCTATTGAAATAAATAAGTAATTTACCTGTAAAGATGGCTGTCTGTACGGCAGAAATCATAAGACTTTGGAGTCATTTCCCTCTAGACGTAAATATAAAGCTTAGAATACCAGCTTTTTGTCTTGAGTTACAAACTTTATTTTCATCTTTTGCTTTTGCATAAATGATAGTGAAATTATTAATCAAAATTTAATCGGTACGGTAAATTCGAAAAACACGGTACCGCACATAACCCAACATCGCAATCTGGACAGCAGAATCTTGTTTCTCTTCTTATCTGTATTTCTTTGAGCATCAAATAATACATTGTCGTGTTGGCTTAGTTTTCTTCTCTGCTGGGGAAATGTAGTCAACAAAATGTCTTTCACACAAGCGTGAAGGGACGTGCTGAACAGAAGAGCGTCCCTCTTTCGCAGAAAATGCCACCGAATGATATTTTTCAATTACTCTCTACCATAAAAAGCGCTTGCGAAATGATTCGAGAAAGATCGATTGCAAATTGTAAATTTTCAAAATGCCTGCACTATACTGGATGAGCTAGAATGGTACGTTTCAGCTGCCCGAGCTCATCTCGGGAAAGGGTTACCAATCACAGATTTTGGGAGGACTGTTGCAAGTTTCACAAAGAAAAAAAACTCATGCATATTTCGTAGCAAAACATTGTAGCACCTTGGTTTATTATGTATTAATTTACTTCCTACGCTCTTACAATTTTATACGTCGTGCTGCTTAAAATGTATTAATTCAGTTCTTTGACTCTCTGAATTGTAATAACATATTAGTATATTTTATATATTTGCTAACTACTTATTTAATCTATTATAATGTTTTTGAAGATAAAACTGTGATTTCATTTTAATTATTCCACTTATTTTATATTTACTTAATTATTTCAAATATCATATGCTTGATACTCTACTTTATTTTTAAATTTATACATTGTATTAGTCGTGATCATTTTACATATACTAATAACATGTTCAAAGAAAGTTAAATGATGGAAAGACAAGGATGTTTTTATATTGCAATCAAATTATTATAAGAACTAGTCTAAAAAAATTGAAAGATCAAACACAATTATAAATATTAAATTAAAGGGAATTAGATCAAAGTATTTTTCCAGCATTTATAGATATTACGATTAATTTGATCAAGCGTCATAATGTGCCGTAGAGGATTACTACAAATAAGTTACACCTACTTTAAAAATGTAAGACTTTTAAGAGCCAATCATATAATTTGCCAGAGATTGTTCAAAGGTTCTAAATTAATTTCTATTAATATGAACAGATATTTATATATATAATTCTATCATTGTCATTCAGAACAATAAAAGGTGGAGGTAGCTCGAGTTTTTTTTAATAATAGTTTTTAGAAAAGAATTGAAGTTTTCAAATTTTATCCATTTCAAATGTCAATTTATTATTCACTATTTTGCTATAATGGGGCGAAGTATATTAATATAAAACTAAATCATCTGTCTTTTTTTTTATTTAAATACTTATAGGTGTGAAGTTAAAATATTGCTGCATTCGAATGTTATTTATTTTTATATTATTTATTTAATAATATGTTTAATCCCCTAGTTAATCTTTATAAATAAATTAGAATCTGTCGACTTCTTATTACGTAAAAAGAGTTTCACAATTGCTAAATAAGACAACACACATCCTCTTTGGAATAATAGGCAATAGTTTTAAAAACTGTAAATCTAATGAATATCAACAGAAATAAATACTTTAAGTTTCAATGCAAATTATTTGATTAATAATTATCAAATTAATCGTTAAATTTAAACGAGATTTATTTTTCGATTGTTTTTGCTTCAGTTAGGAAACTATTTAATGCTCCTTCCTAACTGAAACAAAATCAATGTATTTTCAGGTAAACAGTTTCTGAGATATTACTCAAGTTGAATAGTAATCGTCAATTATTGTGACGATCAAGAATTCTCTGATGAATACAGTTTCCTGACGGGAAACCGTCGAGAAAATTACTTTTACAGAAAGAAAAAAGAACTTCATTTCCGGCATAAGAAGTTTGAATGGAATAGAAAAAAGAGATTCTTGTTCTACTGGCAATTTATTATAGAAAGGAGTTTTTGAGTACCTGGATGGAGTGAAAATGACTTTTCAAAAAGAACAAAACCAGTTAAGCTAAGAAATAATCATCTTTCAAATGCATGCAATTCTATGAGAAATTATATAATTGGTTGATAGAGGAATAATAATATTTTTATTTTAAATATATATCCGATATCATTGTTTTAAAATATATTAAATTCAGGAATTTTAAATTCGGGAAATATTAAAAACTTTTTAAAATTTTAAAAAATTTAATGTTAATGAGAATTTTAAATTATTCAAGAGAAATGACGGAAAAATATTGTGTAAATGTTATTCTTATAAATTTTTATTTCTCTATATTCATGGTTTGGGTAAACTTCAAGATGAATTTTTCGAAATACTGATACTCGATGAAAAATAAATTAAGTATTTAATAAATCTAATGATTTTTTTATTCTTAGTTTATAATAATACTCAATTACTGTAGTAATTAAGCATTTCTAAATTATTAATAACTAAAAACAAAATAAAATCGTAGTAAAATACTTCACAAATTGTATTTATTTATTATATCCCTTTAGAGTTCAAGATCATAAAATTACTATAGTAATCAAATTTCCTAATATGACGTAAATAAATCTTGAAGAGAAAATGTGTTTTTTTTATTCAAAAAATGAATTACATGGTTTTCCGTATTTTGTATCAGAAATTATCCAATTGATGATAATGTCATCGTCCAAAACTTTTTTATAAAAATAATGGTATAGTTGTCAATAAATTTGAAATAATTATTAATGGAATTTTCTTTCGTTCATGTTTTCATAACAATACAACGAGTTTTGGAACGAATACAATTTTTCTGCATAATAATTTGACTAAGAAGCTTTTTATCGCATAAAAAGAGTCTTATCTTAAGTTTACATTCTTATTTTATATAATACTTTATAGGAAAAGTCTGAAGAACCATTGAACTTATGGTGCAGGAACTCTCCTGATTTATATAAAAAGTTTAAGAGAAATTGAACCTCTAATTCTAGATCCGAACTTTGTACAGAATGAACATAATATACGATGAAACAATGCAATATATAAGCTACAAGGAAATGAAGTATCATAAACAACAAAGTAATAAAAATTCTGATTTTGAAATATAACTAGCAATTTTTATTTTATAGGACATTTTAATCAACCGAGAAAAAAGTATAAAAGAAGTCTAATTAAGACAAAAATCCCTAGCATGTTTTTATTTTTTCCCTATGACTCGAAAGTTCGAGAAGAAATTTTTCTTCTCTATATTATACTGTTTCAAAATCTTACCAAATGAAACTAAAATACTTAAGTAGAGTGGCATTTAAATACATGTACATACTTAATTGGTTTATTAGGATAACAAGTTTCCATCATACTTTTTCTGATATCTAATGAGAAGTTTCTAAGAGTTCTGTAGAGTTCCAACTGAGAATTTCAATTTAATTATATAGAAAAATATTTGCTTTCTAGTATTTTTTTTTTGATGAAAGAGACTAATTGCAAGTTATGAACCCGCGAGTTTGATTTCCAATTTAGAAAAAAATTAAACTTGTATTTGTGGTAATAAAATGTTGATTTGATTATAAAATTTTAAGAACAAGAATCATTTAGAATAATAGTAATAACAATAAAAACAGCCAATCAAAATTTCAGTTACGTATTTAATATTCATAAGCGATTTTTAGTTTCGCGTCATTAATTTACCAATACCGTTTTTTCATTCCACAATTATTTAATTCTGTCTTCTGATGAGCTAACGTCTATATTATTCTAAAGTGCAAGAGGATGGAAATTTTTGTACGTGCAGGTTTTTGAAAGCTCAAAGTAATAGTTATAAAAGTAAAATTGACTTCATCCCAAAAAGCAAAAAAAAAAAAAACATTGAGACAAACAGAGAAAATTTGGTTTGAGGCTTGAAGTGGTTATATAAAACATTTAGTACTAATTTTACTGATATTGCACACCGCAAAAATATTATTACATTATATAAAATTAGAATCATACTAACGAATTGATTTTGAAAAATAAGAAAAAATACATAGGAACTCATGCATACATAGTTTAAATATTTTTAACTCGATATGCCTGGTTTTAATAATTGTAAAAGGAATTTCAATGAGTTTTAATGATTGACAGTTAAGGAATATGTCTCTTGGGAAATAGTATCCATTAAAACATATTTCAATACATTAAAAATATATCTTACGAAAAAAAAACACTTTTGTGTCGAAGAAACCCAGTAAATAAAAAAAAATAACTTTATTATTCGAATTCTAACTTCACGAAAAATCATCATGCCGAAAAAGGGGAGTTACTACTCAAAAAATTTAAATGGGTTTTAATATAATTTATGAGAGTGAAGCACCAACTCTTGAGTTTTTCTTCGTTCTCCGTTATAGTTAAAAATAATTATTCCTCTATTAGTAATAGACTCAAATGAATCAGTCACTGATCAATACTGTAACCAGATAAAAATTCGTTATATTTAGAACGATAATTGGTTACATGTTAATTAATACTTATCATTCTGATTTTAAAAAAAACTGAGCATTTCGTATAAAATTCACACAAAAATAGCTTCATTTAATAAAAATATTATCTAAGAAAACACACGGTTCCTACACATTAATATGTTGACATTAAAATATAAAGAAGCGTAAGTCTAATTTACGAATTTTAAATACCGTAAAATCCGGCGTATAAAGCACACCCGTATTTTCAAGTTGCATTTTCTGGTATATTTAACGTATAACACGCACCCCCTATTTTACGAAAACCCTGAAGTATACGTTTGTAATGCTTTTATGTTTTTACGTTTATTAATAAAGATATTCTCCCAAGCGTTAGGAAAATTAGTGTATCTGTAGAACTACAACCTTTTAAGCTCATATGGAATGAAATTTCTTATAAATAAACAGAGTACTTCGATATATGTAGAAGTCAATCTTTTTCTATAATCATTTCTATTTCAATTTTTATACCCGGCGTATAACGCGAACCCGTAAATTTCGATCTTATTCTTTGTGTTAAAAGTACGCATTATACGCCGGATTTTACGGTACTTTTCAATTTCTAATATTAAGTAAATTAGGTTCAGTATTCTTGTCGAACTATTTGGATAATCTAATGGAATATTCTGAAATATATTTTAGTAATTGTTTTTAATTTTGTAAAATATTTTTTTGATTAATTTAATAAAAAAGTTTCATGTGAAAATGCTTTTATTAAAGAAAAACTATATGTGGTGAAAATCAACATTTGTGTGTGTGTATGTGTGACTTGCGTTATGCTTTAATTAAATTTGCTTTTCGTGTAATTCTGTCTTACATCCTACATTAACTCCTTTAACGAAGCACTTTTTAAAATATTATTAAATATATTTTTTTAATTTTCGTTCTAACTAGGCTATCTTCTCGATTTCTCAACTTTTTTACCAAAAAAATGTTTAAAAATTTTATATGTGAAAAAAAAGCTAAATAAATTTCAAGCTGAGAAAGTTCTTTTTTAGAATGCAGCAAATCAAATTATATTGATTTAATGCATCTCAAAGATAAAAAAAATAAGAAAGTAACCATAGCTAAGTTCTTTTCATACTTTCTTCTCTAAAAACTTTTCAGAAAAGAAAATGTGAGATTTTCCAACGCATGGGATTGCTGGAATTTGTCATTTTCCCTTCCCTTCCAGTTTGTATCCCTTTTCTTCTGAAGCAGGGATCAAAAAATAAAAATAAAACGGGAATGAAGATAAAAAAAAGTTCCAGGAGCACAGCTGGAACCATTATAAAGCGAGAAATTGCGACAAGATGGAACAGAATATATTTTAGAAGTAGCAGATTTTCTGCAAGCTACGAGATTTGTCTTATAGTCTGTCTGCCTTCCTCATTGGTCTCCCAACGGATCAAACGTATTCAAATCGCCATTTTTGTCCAAAGTACTTTATTCGAGCTGACGAAAGTCTTGTATAAAAAATCTCGTTGTTTCTTTGTTGTGTTTTCTATTTATATGTATAGTGTTTCTTGAAAACCACACACATATATATTATGAGGCAAAGAAAAAAAGGTAAACTTTTAATGATGAAAAAAACCATTATGATAGACAATTAATAATAAATTTGCAAAATAAATTGAAACAATTACAGATACGTATGAAATTTAAGCCTAATCCTACACAAAAGCCCATATTAATTAACCTTGGACATTTTGACAGTAGTGAAATTAATCGTAATAAAAAAAAACAGGAATAGATAAAGGTGATAACATTATTTTTAAATTGGGAGAGTCAGTTAAAATAATGCTTTTCCCATTTTTCATTTTTTATATTTTTTCTATTTTAACTTGATATATACCTATAACATTAATGTGCTTAGAATTGTTTAAAATAAGGAACAGAACCCGCACACAAAGTATTATAAAAACAATCAGCCTTAATTTTTTCATTACTAAATTCAAAGAATGTGCGTGAAAAGTTTAAGAATGAAAGTATTCTCTTTGTGTGTTACTGAATTATAATGTTAAAATTAAATAACTCCTGTTGTGTCAGTTTACAGTTCTCCCAACTTTGTCTGATTTTTAAATATTGTTATATTACTTGAATAGTTACTGCGACAGCTTAATAAAATTTAAATTTCAGAGTTTATAGTGCGTATAAGTAAACGTTTTTTCCAACTCAAGATTTGTTACGTCCTATAAATCTAACAAAATTGTTATAATTGTATTAATATGTTATAGAATATTGAATTAATATGCTATTTAATTCAGTTCAATTTTAACATTTTAAAAATATTTTGTGTGTGTGTAAATAAAATCTAATTTCTTATAAATACAGTTAGTTGGGTTTTCAAACCCTTTAATATTTAGTTTTGAATGTCATGTTACTTAAAAATAATTAAATATGCTGTTTAAAATATTAAGGCATTCTTCAGATTTATATTGGGATTGTACTACTTATTTTAAAGCGATACTATCATACATAAAATTAAAATCGAGAAATAACATTTAAAATATTATATTAATTCATCTATATCTATTTTCATTAAAGTTTTCATGCATCAAAATGACTGCAGAATTCCTTTGCTACTCTGGATTTCAGTTATTTTCCATGAGCTTTCTAACGAGTTATCTTAAAATAAAAGTGAAATTTAATGAGAGAGGGGGAGAGGAGAGAGAGAGAAAAAGAGATAGAGTGGAAGAGGATAGAGAGACAAAGAGAGTGGGAGAGGATAAAAAGAGAGAGTGGGGGAGAGAATAGAAAGAGAGAGGAGAGTGGGTGAGGATAGAAAGAGGGAGAAGTGAAAAACCAGAAGATTTTTTGGACCATAGAACATTTTTTAAACAGTTATGATTATCATTCTGATTGTTCTAAATAATTTAATGTTACCTAGAGTATATATATTATTTGACATTAAAATGTCATATCACGTTTATGTATCAAATTATATGGGTTAATGCGAATAAGTGTTTATATAAGTAAAAACAGAAATATTTAACTAACTTCCATAAACATTTTGCCTTTAAGAATATATTTTATTAGTTATAGTTATCATCAGTATTCTAAGAGTGTTTTTTAGAAGCTGTGAGAACGACATTTCTTTAAAATATCTTAAAGTGAAATGACATTCATTTCAAAAGAATCCTAGAGCTTTGAAGAAAATAAGAAACTGAATTTGGTAATTAGTAGTTTTTTTATTGGCTGAAGTTTTTTGAAATTATTTATACAAAAACAAAATAGAGTTAACTTTTGCGTGAATGAAATGTAAAGCACAAAGGAACTAAATGTTCACAAATAATCAGGAATTTTTGTGAAATTATACTTACAGATCCTTTTTATTTCCAGATCGCCTGAGGTACAATCATCAAGAATATAATAGAGCCAAAATTAAATTCGGTGTTTTTAATCATTTTTTAAACTGATAAATGTCGTTTCATTTTCTCTTTAAGTAAAAAAAATATGGACACACACACATACATATAATATTTTTTTGCATTTTATTATCTCTATTAAAATAATAAAATTAGCCTTATTAGCGCATATTACTTTAATAAAACATTTTCACTTAGAACTTTTTTACTTGAAATCTAATTTTTTAAAGTTAGTTTAAAAATGAATAGAGATTTATTAATGATAGTATCAATTTCTGATATATTGATTTCATTAAAATTAATTCTCTCTGTGACGTTTAATTTAGCATTTCAACAATAATTTTAATGCTTTTTCGAAATGATAAGATGAATTCAGAAACCTTTTAGGCATAGTTGAAGAGACATCAAACATAGTGGAAAGAGATTTTTTAACTTAATACAAATCAATTAGCTTCACATAGCTGTAACAAAATTTTATAGGTACATCATTACAAATAAGAACAATAAGTATGAATTTCGATACAAGACAATGCTCTTAAAATGTAGATGTCTTAAGGGCTCAATTTGAATAAAAGATATCTAGAAATTATGCATGCATTATTTTACTGTTTTACATATTCATCTACATCTATATTATTTCGACACGTACACAAAGCTTTTATCTATGTTGTAGTAGTATTAATGCTAGGAAATTTCAAATAGTAAAGGGCCTTTTGCTATTTTCCTTTCAAAAGTTTGGCAACAGCGCTGAATGAGGGGTAGTCGGCAACACATCTGTACAACATGTCAATCATCTTTCCTCGTAGCTGTTGGGGTGTAGGCAGACCAAGGAGAAATGAGGTCAGTGATTCGCTTTTTGTTTGCATGAAACCTACGGAAATTATTCATCGCATGCAAGCGCAGTATGGTGACAGCTGTTTATAGTGAAGCAAGATCTACGAAATGAAAAAACGCTTCAACAGGAAAGAGCTTCTTTATGTGACGACGAAAGATCCAGAAGTTCATTGATGTCAACCACTGATGGTCGTCGTCATTGGGGGGGAGGCTGGTCCCGCGCAGATATCCCATATTTCGCAAAAAGCGAATCACTGCTTCCTTTCCTCCTTGGTGCAGATCAACAATGGAGCTGCA
>BMAO01016710.1:0-13689 GCA_019973975.1 Trichonephila clavata
ACAGTGGCTAAATTTAATTATATACAGTGTGCCCTCTAAAACCCTTTGTCCCCCAATAATTTATGAGAGGCAAGAGCTATAATCATAAAAGTGGGTATAGCTATATAAAGTGGTCTAACTATATATAGATAGTTATCAGCGCACCACACCACCACACACACACACAACTGCTTACAGTGCCACCTGTCAGCATTATGTAAAAACAAAACAAGATGCATGAAAAAAAATCAGACACAAAGCTATTCAGCATGACCGATATAGTAAAAGAAGACACCTTTCGTAAAGTAATGCTGAAAATAGAAGGCGTCAAGTGCATATTTATTTGAGGGTGATCAGAGACTCTGTGATCGATGCAACTTCATTATGAACCTTTTTAAGGTCTAGCCAACGTTCCTGCCGACATCATATGAATGGATGAGGCATGTTTTGTGCGAAATACTATGTACAATAAACAGAACATAGTACATTCTGGTCGCTGAATAATCCTATATGTGCTGTCGAAGTTCGACACCAAGTTCTCTGGTGTCCACAAAGTTCCACACCAAGTCTGTTGTGGAATATTCAAAAACAGACTGATTGGCCGGTATATAACGAGGGCCCCTTTAACGGGATCCCAATACTTATCATTACTGATTCGATCATATAATACCCGATTTTTGTTAGAAGATTTGCCTTTCAGTGACTTCCAGAATTTATGGTTCCAACGCGACAACGCCCCACTGCATGAGGTATTTACGTGCCACACAGTACACTCAAGATTCATTCCAACAACAAGTCATATAATATGATGGTTAAGGTTGAATGGCCTGCATAGTCCCCTGACCTGAACCCAATGGACTCTTTTCTGAGGGGGATACATCAAACAAAGAATAGTGTATCCAACCCCTCCATAAACACCGTAGGAATTTCGAAACCCTATTATGGGTACTTGGGTCTGCGTGCTATGTGCAATGTTGAAGAATGTGCAGCGGGAAACTCAAACTTGTGTTCAGATGTATAATGTTGCTGAAGGACACCCTTTTGAACATGACAGATAAATCAACCTCATTTCCGTAAAGTGCAGTTTTGCTTTTTCGCGAACAACACATGTGTGCTTTTCGTTTATATCATTTTGTACACAAGATGTTTTTTTGCAATAAATCTGATGATGCTGACAACATTGTAATTAACTTTTTTCATGTATCTTTGTACTTTTTTTAAGATAAAATGCTTTTCAAATTTAGCCATCTGTTGGAGGTGTAAACAATTTTTTTATGTGTAATACATGGAAACTTTACAATACTTAGACACCCACTTTTTATGATTATAGCTCTGTCGCTTATAAATTATTAATTATGTCATTATAATAATTCGATAAATTCTAGATAATCCTTTTCTAACATTCTTTTTACAATAATAATTTTTTTAAAAAAATATTATTTATATATTGTATTCTAAAGTGTCTGAATGCAAAACAACAGTATTCTCTTTTTTAGAAGAAAAAAAATTAGAACGTAAACTTGTCAAAAAACAAAAATTTAAGACCCAAATAAAACATTTTTTTAAATCAATTAATCCTGTTCCTTCATTTTTTTTTAAAGAAAGGTGTAAGAACTATTTTTTTTTATTTTTAAAGGAGTTAATTATGTCATTTTATTTGACATAAATTAACTACTTCATAAAGAGAATTGATTGAATGTAAAGGCAGCACAATCTTCCTGAAAATTTGAGACATACTAGTGAAAATTGAAATCGAATAAAAGAAAAGCAAGTCAAACTATAGTTTTTATAAGAATTTTGGAAGAAAACATTTTGAAATATATCGAAAACCTTTAGAAGAAATACAATATTAGTTTTTATTCCCTTATAAACTAAGTGAACCAAAACTATACTTTTACGAAATAAAAACTAATCAAATATCCAATTTTCCAATTAGTATTTTTTTGCAATATGTTCTTTACTTTCCGATAACTTTGTAATATTTATGGAGTAATTTAAGATGGACACATCTGTAGAATTTTTCTGTATATGGAAGTAGAGCATATGTTAACAAGTTTCGAATCACTTTAATAAGTAATATTAGATGATTCTGACTTTTTTCAGAAAATGAAATACTTACAGTACTTACAATTGTATCATAATTTAAATAATTTTGCTTAAAAAGTGCTGAATTAATTGCCTTAACAATTTCACATTAAGGTATTTTTGTTATTTAATTGCGTAAAATATTAATAAAGAGATGTACATATGATCATAAGCTGTAATTCCAGAACTTCGTAAATTTAAAAAAACTGCTCACTTTCTTTAAGTAACTGTTTACCTTAATTATTCATAAAATTGGCATGCATAAAGTATAAATAGGACATTGATAAAAAAATTTAAAAATAACTATATTAACAAGCCAAGTATCGCTAAACGAGTTGAAGCATCTTCTGGAATGAATCAGGTACTAAAGAGGAAAAAGATATGTATGTGTGTGGAGCATTCTTACTCTGGCCTTATATAATATAAAATGAAAGACTGATATAAGCATTTCATCAACCATTTTAATTATTATGAGGCTGGCTGTATTGAGGTTTTCTATTTTTACAGAAAATTTCTCCCTAATTTTTTTCACCGATTGGCATATTTTATACCAGAAGTTTTTCTTCCAAAAATTACAATTAATGTTTTAGAGAAAGTCCCCCCCCCCCATAAAATTTTTAAGTACAATATCAAAGTAAATAAGAAATACCTAATGTAAATTTCATCTTTTTCCTCTCTTTTTTTCCAGTTCTGCAATGATGCGGGACCGAGGGACCTGCGAGAAAACTCTGCAGAACAAAGCCCGCGAATCTGTTTGCTCTTTGTGATCCAGAAAACAAGGGATATGCCACCAAGACAGACATTTGAAGCCCTACGTGATGAGGTGCCCCCTACCCGCCAGTCAGCTACATGAGGTGTTCGATGCATTGGATGCCAATGGTGATGGAAAACTGACCCTCAAAGAATTTACGGATGGTTTTGGTAAGTGATATACATTGCTTATTTCTGAATCTTTCTTTTCTTCTCAGTAACAGATTCAAGCAACCAAAACAACAAGTTAAAATACTACCTGTGTGACGGGGCTATTCGCGAGATTTTCAAACTAATCCTCTTGGGAAACTTTGGGGCTAGCATTTATTACTAATTCACAGCCTTTCCAAGAAAAACACGAGATAGATATATGTTAATTAGTTCTACTATATAAAGTCTAGGTTTTGTAGATGTAAGAGGGAGAAGGAGCCGCGAAGCTGTCAATTAAGTTGAATATTGGAGAATTACTTCACGAACTTAGCGCGCGTTTAAAAGGTGTAATTAATGGAGAGTAAATTTTTAGATTGAAGATTTAAGTAGTAGATTCAGTACCGGCCTGAGGTTAGTTAGTGATCGTTCTCCTTGTCCATTTCTGGTAGTCGGGTTTACTTAGAATTGAGTATTAGGATTAATCCGACGTTCTAGAGATGACTCCTAGGTTTCTTCTTATAGTTAAACTTGTGTTTGTTTAAGTGTTTGTTCAGAGAACTTGAATAAATATATTTGTTATTATAGCGTTTGTTGGTGATGTTATGATTCCTCCCACACTTAGAGACGCGCCGGGCGGAGTGAGCGGGGTCCCAACTAGGACCCCGCCACATCACCTGTAATTATAATACTGCTGTTTTCAAAATCGAAAAAAATTGGTATTCTAGTCTGTATTCTAAATTTTAATTCTCGAGTTTCCTATGCTCTTCTCTTTATATTCATATTTATAACAGTTTTTATATTAAAAATTAATATGGAGCTTTGGTGTGTTGATTATTTAGATTCATCGTAAAAGATCACATCATTAGAGTGGTCTTCCAAAATGTCCTTATGAAAAAAGTTAACCTTACAACAGTTATATTCATAAATTTTCTTCCCAATTATTAATTAATTTAAAAAAAAGTTAATCATCGATTTATCATCGTTGAAAATTTACTTCGCAACTTTTGTAACAGTTTTTACGTTTAGTAAAGAATTCGTAGAAAAGGAAAAGTAGCAAGTGGAATAACTTACAAAAAAGTTTTAAGGCTGGACAACAATGAAATTTATACAAATATGATATCCATTAAAAATAATGTGAAAGAAAATATAATGTACTGGCTCTTTTTTTTAATGTAATCAAACAATCCAATGACTGTTCTAATTAGATACATAGTTGGTAACAGATTGTTTAAATATCTTTTGGCGGATTAATATTTATATTTTTCTTATAAATCGTTTGGTAACTAGAATGGTGTAATTATGATATTAGATTTGTTTGAAAATATATCGTTTGCCAATATGTTTAATAGACAACTGTTTCTGTAACTGATTAAAAATAGAGCTTGGCACGTAGGATAATTCTATAGGTCAAATTTATAATCGAGTTAATATTGTAGAAATGTGTCATATCTGCATCTTGCAATATTGTTTATAGAGCAAAAATGTATTGAATGAAAAGAATATTTTGAATTTTATTTGCAAATAAATTCATGAATTATAAAAGAACATGGATTTAACTTTCGACGCTACTTTCAGGATTCAACATTACTGTAGCATATTTTCCGCTAAAAATATTTTTTAAGTACGCGCACAATGGACTAAATTCATGACGGTCACATGATAATATAAAACGTGTTCTCCATTGAATTCAAAACGGACAATAAACTATAGCTCGTACTTTTTATTTTATTTGTAAAATTTAGGTAAAATTTCAAGTTGCATAGTTGGGTAAAGATGCTCAAGAGTTATAAAAAGAAATTTCTGCAAAAAGATTTTAAAATTAAAGAAAAAAAGCCTTGTTTTATACATGTACTTTTAAATAAAGTGACAAATATTAATTTTTTTTAAAAAAGTTTCTGTAAAAAGCGTAATTTGGCAACAACGAAGTGCATGAACTGATTTGCTGAAAATAGAAAATTGTATTTATCGTGACTATGACGTCACATGTGTTTTTTGAACTTGATTGGCTAAAACACGCGGTCTAAAACATTATCATGTGATTATGACATCACATGAATTTAGTCCATAGTTATTAAAAATTATGATTAAGTTGATGTGATACAAAATAGTATTTTATGTTAAGGAATTTGTAGTTAGGGAAATATTTATTTAAGATATTTTATTTTGGGAAATTGATTTTCTCGGATTGGCGTATATGTGTGACACTAAATTAGTTCAAAATTTTTTTCTTATTTTTTTGTGTACCTTAATTATCGAATTTAAGCTAAGTACCTACTTGATATTAACAAAAGTGAGGTACTCATTTTCTTTAATTTTTTAAATTTACGAATGAATTAACTAATTCAGTAAATTTAAAAGTAAATTTTTTATAATCAATAGCTTTGGATTCCTTCGATAAATATTGTTTCATTTCGATTTATTCAAAAATTTAGACGTTTTACTTAAATTTACAGTGTTATTAATTCCATTTATAACATAATCAAGCGCCAATTTGCTAAAATGCTTTTAAATTATTCTTCGGAATCTGATATCTTAATTTTACCAATTTTTCAGGATGTATTCTTAGGATTTGATACGTTGCCTTCGAAACAATTCGGATTTCCAAGACGCTAATGATACAGAAGATGATGATGAGATGCTGGAAGAGCTTTTGGATCCATCTAGGAGCTCGTAACCTCTTCACAGAGTAAGGCTTCTATCTTTTTTTTTACGTTACTATGATTAAAAAAGTCATTTTTTACCTGTTAAGCAATAGAATATAGGCGAGAAGTTTTTTTTAAATAGAAAATTACTTCCACTATTAATTCGTCATTCCGTTTCCTTTATCAAAAAATGAACAGTTTTTTTTAATTAAATAATAATTTTATTCATTTTTTTTCTTAAGTAAATGTGTTACATGCTCTATATTTTGACAAACATTTTATTTTTATTTTATACCCCTAAGTGCACGTATAGTTTATATATTTTAATATTTAAAAGACACAATATGATACACACAAAAGGAATGTATTGTAACTCAGTTACTTATTTGATCTATTTTTATTTTTTGTTTGAAAATACTATCATTATCTGAATTTATTTATTAATACATTAGATGAAAACACCGTTAAAAGAAAACTTTAAACACATCTCTGATATGTTTTAAATGAATTTTTCCGTAAAGAAAGAAACTTTTGTTTACATGTTGGAATGACAAATATTACCATGGTTTCCAAAATTTGTCATTTGCTGTATTCCTTAATAGTAAAAGACATTCTAGCGTATTTTTATTATATAGTTTCGTTGATAAGATATAATTTCGCTGATTTAATATTCTTTTGGTTTTTGCGGGAAAAATTAATTATGTAATATAAGCTGTAAATAGTATTTCTTTTTTTAAAAATTAATAATTGTATTTACTTAAGTACTTACTTAACTAAGATAATAAAAAAAAGAAAAATATATATTTTCATTTTTTATGCAATGATAAAAGATACTTTATAAAAAGATTTTCTTATGCTGTTGCAATAATGCTTGTTTACAAATGTTTCTCGAAAACATTTATTTATTATATATAATTATATTTTATAAAAAAATTGTTTTTTAAAATTCTCAAAATTTTGTAACTGTTGATTTCCTAAGAATACGTTTCCATCACCATTTAAGATTCTTATATGTTCCAAAAACAAATATGACTTTTAATTCAGTTATCTATGGTATCTTTCAGCTTAAGCGGATTTTATTTACTCTTTAAGGATTCTTTACTTAAAATATTTTAAAGTTTAACTCTTTTCAAACGTTTATTATGATTCCTCTTTAAAGTTTCTTTCAGAAAAACCAATTACTACATAGGACCTGAAAAAGATACGGGTATAAGACGTATTTCAAGTCGTGTTTCTATCAATTCTTTAGTGAAATGTGTTTTTATGAAATATAATACGCCGTAATAACATGGAAAACTTAAAGCTGTATTTTGAACTTTCTGTCTTTGGAAAAAAAGTAACTTCATAAGAAAAGCATACATTTCCTTAAAAATAACCTTGACATCACGCTGCGAGGCCTGTATAGCTGTAAGAGGGGGCCATACCCCTTATTAACCCATTTATTTTGTTTATTCTGCAACCTCTGCTTCATACCTTCCAACTCCAAAGAGTTTACACACGATCATGCATGTGTATTGCAATTGTTGAATAGTTATTTATTTTGTATTGTATCAATGTATGTACAGATCAAATTTCATTAAAATCGCTCCAGTAGTTCAAGAGATAATCGATCAAGTCTGTAAATTCTCTTAGTTTCTTACACCCAGTGTATATATCCTTCACTTACTGTATTAACATTAGAGAAGAGGAAACGAAACTATTGAAAAATTTACTTCCCTGATTGCAATTTAAGAAACAGACGCGTGATTTCAAAGAACAATAATCAAAAACTATATAATATGCCTATTCATATGTCAGTTAGATTTCTAAAGTTTTTTTTTTCTTTTTCTTTTTTAGCTTGAGGAAATTTAACTAAAATTTATTTTTGTTTTCTGCAGTGAAGAATACGTTCGAGAAATGTGGAGTCGAGTGCGCAAAGAAGATCCTGTTATGCGTTCGAATTTCGAGAAGTTCATTGCCAAAATGGCGGCTGATTTAAAAGACTCAGCCAGAGAGCGTTCTGAACTACAGACGACATTGAGGAAGTAAGTAGAATGTTATCTATGGATCAAAATAAAGTTCGGTTTTGTTTTCTTGGTATTTTAATCCTTCTATCAAAATAAATATGAAAAAAAGAAAGAAAAAAAATAATAACTTGCAATTGTGTACATTTTTTGCAGCTTTTTACTAAAAACAAATTATTCTGTATTTTTCGCGTTGAGGCCGTTTGCACTGAATGACATTGAATTAAAAGTGAAAAATTTAAAGATGGGAATTGGAAATTTTTTTTCTCCCTAATATAACTATAGAATAATTTTACCCATCCAGCACGTATTAATATGCAGCTTATTTCTATTTGAGTCAATGAGTTTTCTCTTGTGTTATGAATACTATTTCAAATCCTATATTTAAGATTCATTTTGCTCTCGATTAATAAATTTCTTATTTAATGTATGTTAAATTTTAAGGATGCAGAAAAATAAGTTTAAATTAATTAAGCCCCATAAATTTTAAATTACTACCGAAATAATTTTTGTTTGAGATAACGTTCTAAGTTTGTTTTTTATTCTTAAGCTTGAACTAACTTAAGGTAAATTTGTAATACGTAACTTACATATAAATGCTTAATAATGAAGGAGAAAAGACGTACTCACTCACTCATCACGAAATCTCCAGAACTATTTGACCTACAGAAATGAAATTTTGCAGACAAGTTTCTTTTGTTGAGTAAAGATCCGCTGAGAACGGGTTTTGCGTAAATTGTGTCTTGTGAGGGGTTAAGGGGTGTTTTAGATAAATATTCCCGTTCTTGAACTAGTTGAACTATAAACGTATAATCAATAGTTCTTGTCCCCTATTCTTTATTCTACAAGTAAGTAATTCGACAGGAATTCACTGATTGTTTAATCATTAGTTTATTATTTCATAGTTTCCATCCACCTTATGATCTATGAGTTAATTAAAATTTCAACAAGAATTAAACACTTTCTTATTTATCTATTAATAAAAAGTTTTAGAGTTTTTAATGAAAAAAATACATGCATCATTTCTTGAAATACTTTAAGCATTAATAATTTCAGTATTTTCATGAAAAATGTATAAAGACAATAATATTTTTTCCATGATATGAATGCAATGTATGTGCCGAGGTAAGGGTGGAAAATAGAAATAGAATTCGTAAGGAAAAAAATATTGAAGGCTTTCAGCAATTTCCTTTCATGTAAATGAAAACATATTTTCATGCAACACCTGTGACAGGTGTTAGAGACAGATTGCGGTAATAACTTATTTGATCGAATAAAAAGCTTATTACCCGTGAAATAGTCCCAAAAGGGATACAGTTTTTTACAGATATATTCAGTGAATCCGATTGCTTTTTATTGAAGTGAAATTCATTCACAGGATTTTTGGGTGGGATTGGGTTTAACGGAAATGAATGATTGTTTATTTGCTATTCACAAGAAATAAATATAAAATTTTGAAAAACTTTGAGAGAATTTCTTGAAAAAAAAAATGTATGGATAAGCCCATTACGAACAATGGAGCACTTTTATAAGCAAGAATAATTTTAAGCTTATCAGAATTTTTAATATTTTCTTTGATCGAATATTTTTGTTATTAATCAATTGCATCCTGAATATATTCCTCAAAAATTCTTATATTTAACCTCTTAATTGGTTTGTCCATATACCATACGGGCTACCGAAACCTGGCCAGAACCAGTTTGCCCGTACACTGTATGGCACTGATATTTTTTTCTTTCTATCTTTGATCAGCACATATTTTTAATTCTTATAGTGCTATTATTAGTGCTAGTGTTTTTAGGAAATGCAGTTTGTGTCTATGGTACTGAAGTTCTTCTCATCCGGGATTTTCTTTGTAGTGAAAGCGGGTGTTTAGATTCTTGAATATATTCAATAAAGAATAGGGATTGGTAAGCCAATGTGCAATTTTTTGAAATTCAAGAGTATTGATAATGAGAAAATAATCCAAAAATTCTGACATTATCTCTGTCCTCTTTGTAATTAATATAAGACTTACTATTACATGCTTCAAATTGTGTGGCATATATATGCTATGTGTGTGTGTGTGTGCATATATATGCTATTGTGTGTGCATATATATGCACACACACACAAAGTCCTCATCCGTTTGAAGAGGTATGAACAAGAAATTTTAATGTAGGTATGGGAGAAATTCCTTTAAGATATATGAATCATTCTTTACAGTGTGCAGAGTGTACTTATAAAAAGCAAACATTTAGGGGTTTTGTGTTCCACAATTATAAAACAAAAAATAGTGAGAAAACTTTAAAATATCAAATTAAAACAAAATTCTTCCATGTTCGCATCCTATGTTATGCATTATGCTTAGTTATATGCAATAAAAAAAATTTTTTTGGCACATTTTGGGCAAAAAATTGACCGTTTAAAAGCATCACAAGCGCTTAGATAATAGATTTGATTTAATTTTTAATTTGCATCTCACTGTGAAGCAATACGAGAGTTATTGGCGATAGACCGCGAAATTTCGAACCACGGTTAGGTGACGATGATGACAGCTGAGTTGGTAACCCTATTTTTAAATTCCGCACAGGTCAACTGGATGTATAAAGCCTCAACAGATTTAACGAGCATCAGCTCCGGGTCTTCAGAGGTTCTAGGTTTCGACCCCGCGATTCGACAAAACTTACCAGGAGCTCGCGATCACGATCACTCGGTTACAGCGGCTATTTAGATAATAGACGACAGCAACTTGCATGGAAATTTCAAAGAGAAGTTTTAATACAGTTCACTATTTTCACTTTTCAGAACGTATAACTTAAATAATATCTGAACAAACGGTTCGGGTTTTAATGCTTTATTTATCTGTAAATATCGAAGGATTATGATGTTACAATACAGGTGATTCATAAAGAAGTATACTTTTTCCAGATGCTGTAGAACAGTAACAGTTAAAGACAAGCACAGTACTGTAAGCGAGGATCTACCTTACAGCGAACTGTAAAGTAGTTAAAGCAATAGCAATAGTGGGCGCGTCATGTGACTAATTAATTGAAATTGCAGTGTCTACATTGGAGAAGGCTTTCTGTATTATTGAATTTAGCAAAATGGACTCCACAACTTCTTTGTAACGGCATTTTCAATCACATTTTGAAAAAGAACCTGCAACTGGAAAATCTGTCTAACAGTGGTGTGAAACTTAAAACTACAGGTTGTTTGTGCAAAAGTAAACACAAGTCCTAGATGAAGCTAAAAGCAGCATATCACAGCTACTATCAATAGACTTGATAGATGAACACGCGTTTAAATTGAAATGGAGTAACAGCTAGATTCGTGTGACAAACGGCTGACACATAGAATATCTATTACTGTCTCTAAAAAAATAGTCCCATAAAATTCTGTTTCAGGTAACATATAATATCTTACATTTTGCTTGATTTATAGTGCATTGAAACTTTATACTTCTTTATGAAACACCCTGTATGATGCAAGAGTGAAGGCAGCGAAGGAAAATCAAACCTAAAATGTCTGCCTATTTCATAAAACTGTCAACTTACATTACATGCATTAATTTTAAAACGTTCGCATCTTCTCTGGATTTTTTAACGTCTTCCAGCTAGACTAACAAATATCTCAGTATCAAAAACGCATTTAACATCTAGTGTTGTGAAATATATTCCCAACCTCGCTTTCTTGAATAAATTTACTTTACTCAAGTAAAACTGACTGGAACTCAACTTTCGACAAAGATTATATATGGGGCTCTGCATCCCTGAGTAATCAATAAATAAATAAATAAAACTAGTGAAAGATGAACGTTTTCCAGAAAAGCTATCCATTATGTAACATCAGGGAGAAATGGTTATTTGAGTTGGGGAGAGAGAGATAGAGTGTGTGTGTGGGAAAATTTTGTGGCTCTAAAGACGGCAAAGAAAGTGTCGATATTGTTCCTCAATTAATTACATTTTTAAGCTTTAAAAATATTTTCAAAGTCACTATATCACAACAAATATGCGCATGCGAAATTCTCTTACTACCTGATCTGTTTTATTAAACTCTAACTGATGAATAATAAAGATTTTTATCAAATCTCGTCAGTTTTAATTTATACCGAATTAATTGAAGATAAGTACGAGGGTAAGTCAAAAAATAAAAAGGACTTAAGCAATTTCTCTTTCCAAGGTTTGGCAACAGCGCTAATATCAGCGCTGAATGAGAGGTAACCGGCAACACTTTTATACGACATGTATTTGTCTTTTCTCGTAGTCGTTGGGGTGTAGCAGATCGTTCAACATGCGGCACTGTTGCTGATCTGCAACAAGTAGGAAAGGAGGGTAATATGATTCGCTTTTTGTGAGTGGAAGGGGTACATGCCCTAGATACTAGCCATCCCTTCCATCACCAGTGGCGTAACGTACACCCCACCTCGCGGGGGCCCAGGGTTCTAGGGACCCAAAGCCTGACAGCCACCAAGTAATACCCTTTGTAAAATACAACTTGGGGCCCAAAATCTTGACTTTGCAAGGGGGCCCAAATGTTTCCGTTACGCCACTGTCCATCACTATACCCTCAGCGGTTGACGTCGAAAGACTGCCTGATCTTTCGGCGCCGCAAAAAGAAGTTTGAAGCGCACTACCCATTCGTAGATCTTGCTTCGCGTGCATGTGACGAAAAATTTCAGCAGGCTTCCACCTTCTGCAAAGAAAAAGCGAATCACTGTCCTCCTTTCCTCAGGGCTTTCAAAGCCTAATCGTTTTGATCGCGAGGTATTTGGCCGATGGAGCTCGAGTCGGTTCAAATCCTGGTTTCATCTGAGAGTATCGTACAAAAAAAAGGGGTTCATGTATTTTAAATCTAGCTTGAGGATTTGTACAGACTTGTCATTATTAAGTCCGTCGAGGCTCAATGTTCTGCCGTTGGTGCGGTGGGTAATTAAGAAATGGAGGTTCCACCTCAGGTGACTTCCGCGTCACTTGACCGAGGTTCAAAATTACGAGGTCCTTCACCAATAGTGTTGCTTTATAGTGCGAAGTTAATATGTCTCACTCAGTACACAAATCATCTTCATCTTACCATGACTCGAGATTATGAGGTCCGTGGCCAAAGCTATTTAATAAATTACGGTGATTTTTATCCATTTGTTATTTAAGTACTATTTTTTGCAAGAAAAATTAGTTTATACTACACCAAGTTATAAATGGTGTATTGACCTATTACGGAAAAAACTGAATATTTACCAAAGGAATGTTTTAATTAACTTAATTTGTTAAATCGAGATTATGACCTTTGCAGAAATTATCTTTCTGATTTCAAAACTAGGTTCTATAAAGTGAACTTATAAAATCTATTTATAAATTAATAATCATCTATGTTACAAGAAACGATATATTAACAATGTAATGTAACAAAAATACACGATTTAAAAAAAATGAAAAAGTCTCTCAAATTAAAGATAAAACGAAATAGTTTTAATTCTTTAAAATTATTAAGAGATATTCATTTCGTGATATATATATATATATATATATATATAGTTAAGTTAAATAAAACTCCTTAATACATCTGCACAACAGTGGTACAATAGAACGTCGTTTATCCGAATCAGTTGGGACCGAACACACCGTTCTGATACGCGATTGTTTGGATTACCGAAAACCGAATGCGATCCATGATTTTAGTATTTGAAATCCACAGTCTTCTGCAGCACATGCCCATCCAGGTTTTTACATCTTCTTCATCGCATTCTTGAAATCCTGGGATCAATTGAACAAAGTCGGTAATTTCTTCCCTGCGGTCGTCATTGAAGTCTTTTCTCCTTCTAATCGGCCTCACGCGAAACAATTGTTGGGCATTGCACTGTTCGAAAATAGTATCCGAACTTTGGTCCGGATATTTGACGCTCCGGATAACAAACGTTCGAACAAACGACGTTCTACTGTATTTAATATACTCAAAGCTTAAGCGTAGCTTTTGCAAAAACGTCAAAGGTATTGACAATCAAAAAAATATAAATAAATAGATCGTGAAAGCTATAAACATCACAGATTATTTAAAATATAGCAGTTTTATTTAATTCATTAGAATTCTACGCATTTACGCAA
>BMAO01016711.1:0-29950 GCA_019973975.1 Trichonephila clavata
TGGATTTATGAAATTTAATATTTAATAGCAATTAATAATGGAATATGGAACTTGAACTGTTTAAGAGAGTTTAATAATCCAGAGGCTTATCTCTTACAGTTTCACCTTAAACTAACGTCATAAATGCTCCTAATCGATACTTTAAGTTTTTTTTGTAGTCTCTTATAGGCTATCACCGCGTTATTCACTAAGGAGCTTTAAAATTAGATTCTTATATATTTCAGTAAGAAGCCCAACAAAAAGTTGACGATGAAGAAACTACATTTTTTGAACACCTCTTATTAAAAAAATTACACACTTCTACATGGTAACAGAATGTTCGCGATATAAATAGACTAGCCGTTACCCGCCCGCTTCGCTGGGTATTTTGTGATGCTTTATAAATTTTTACTGCTTATACATATGTATAAATTATTGATATCTAAGTCCTGCATTAAGAATTCGATTGTATTGAAAATATACTTAGACCTGTAACCGTCTCCTGTTGATAAAAAAAAGGGCAGAAGAACTCATCTAATTTGTATTTTTCTAAAAATCTCTAAAATTGAAGTATAGAATGATGTTTGCTCTTTCTTAACCAAAAACCAAGTGGATTCCCGCAAAACCAATTTTCGGTGGATCTCTACTCCGTAAATTTAACATGCAAGCCAAATTTCAAGTCTAAATCTAACAGAAAAAACAAAAGTTTTACTATCAATATCCCGTAATCCGTTGAGAGCCGTTTTCCAAAATAACCGCTCTTAGCGGATTTCAATTCAGCAAAAGAAAATTGCAAACCGAATTTCATTATTATAGTCCTTGTAGCTCGAAAAAAGGAATTTTTTTGTGTCAATACGTCCAGTAACCCCTGCACCCCTCCGCAGAACTTGATTTACTTAAAATACATTTTTAGTGGATCCCTATTCAACAAAAGAAACATGCTTAACAAATTTCAAGTATATGGGTCTAACAATTAAAACAGGAATTTTTTTCTGTAACTCCTCTTGACCCCTCGCAACCATCCTTGGGGGCAATTTTCGTTTTACTCTTTGTTAGAGGAACTCTATTACATGAAAGGAACATGCCTACCAATTTTCAAGCAGGATGATCAAATAGTTTAAAAAATGGAAATATTTATTGGATTACGCCTCTTAATCTCCCGAAATTAAACTTGGTAGTTGATATTCGCGAAACCCATTTTGTAGCGGTTCTCTACTTTACGAAAGGAATCTGCTTATCAAATTTCAAGACTATACGTCTAATAGTTTAAAAATGGGGATAATTATCTATAACGCCACTTGAGCCCCTTAAACCCCCCGCCCCCGCAACACCCCTTGGGGTCAATTTCCAAAGCCCATTTTGTAGCGGATATTTACTCCAGGAAAGAAACTTACCTACAATTTTCAAGCAGGTAGGTGAAATAGTTTAAAAACGGATATATTTATCTATTACGCCCCTTAATCCCCCTTAACGCCACTTAGAAGTCTGTTTTCACAAAACCGTTTTGTAACTGATCATTATTCTACGAAATGAATCCAATTATCAAATTTAAAGACAGTGCGTCAAATAGTTTAAAAATGGAAATAATTATCTATAACGCTCTCTAAGCCCCTGAAATGCCACTTGGGGGTCGATTTTCACCAAACTCATTTTGTAGTGGATTTCTACTGTATGAAAGGAATCTGCTAACCGAATTTCAAAATTGTACATTGAGTAGTTTAAACATGGAAACAATTATTTATAACGCCCCTTAACCCCCCGTAACGCCCCTTACGTCTGGAATTTCGGAAAATCCGTTCTTAGCTGATGTCTACTCTATGAAAGGAACATGTCTACCAAACTTCAAGTCTGTAGGTTGAATAGTTCTAGAGATTTCGTGATTAGTCAGTCAGTCAGTCAGTGAGTGAGTCGCTTTTCTTCTTATATATATATAGATTGACTAATTCTAGAATTGTACCCCTGCTTTTTCACCTTTCATATTGGCTTCGTTATTGTAGGCTTGCCCCTGCATATCTAGCAGATTTAGCCCTAGTTTTTTAAGTTTCTGAACTTGTAAATTTAAAAGTTCTTTTCCAATTAATCTTTAAGCTGGAAGAAAACCTAAAAACACTTTCTTTAATTTCAACAATAACTTCATTAGAATTAGATTCCTCAGTATATTCATATCTCACCAAGAATGTTATTTATTTGATCTTATTGGCATCAGGAGTGCAATCTAAATTTATCGAATATGATTTGTCTTGCTTAACTTTGAGAACAATAAGTAATTTAATATTTTCGTGTGAAAAATAAATTATCTCTTTCTGAATACTTTAATTAGAAATTCAGTTTGCATTAAGATTTAAATAAATTATATATAAATAATATCTTAGTCTTTAAAACTTGAAATGAATTAATAATGAAAGTTTTTGGTGAAAAAGTTTAATTATTGAATAAATTTTTGAAACGAGCCATAAAATTTTGTAACAGAAATTTACTGAAATTAATCCTTTGCATGGATTTTTTAAAAAGCCTGTGCATTGTGTCAGCCTAAAGCTACATTTTTATTTCTTTTAAAAATTTAAAGAAAGCGCACCCCATCCCAAAGTGAAATCACTTTATTACACGAGCTATTTTTTTCTATAAATTGAGACACCGAACAAACCATTGTTACACTTTGTGAAGGATCTATACACGTCATTTTTCCAACTAATCCTCTTGGGAAAACTTTGGGGCTAGCATTCACGTTAATTCAGAGCCTCTCAAGAAGAAACCCTTATATTTAAATTAGTTTGACTATATAAAGTCTATATATATAGGTTTTGTAGATGTAAGATAGAAGGAGCCAGAGAGCTGTTGCGGTGATACGTAGGTGAGAATATTAGATTAAGTATTTCACAAACCTAGCGCGAGTAAAGGAAGTAGTTGCTAAGGGATTAAATCATTAGATTGAGGGGATCTAAGATAGATGGAATTAGATTTAGTTATTGGATCATTAGCGCTTGTTCTCCTTGTCTAGTTTACTTAGTCGGGTTTACTTAGAGTTATTCATTTAGATTAGATAGTTCGCTTTATATATCACTCCTAGGGTTTCCTTTTGTAGTTTCACTTGTAATTGATTAAGGGTGTTTGAAGAGAAATAAAATAATATTTATTATGGAAGTTGCTGGTGATGCTTTGCTCCCCCCCCACACCTCTAGGTAGGCAAGACGGTGAGAGAGGGGTGCCAAATACCACACCCCCACAACTTTTTATGTCTATTCCTTTTTCTATTGAAGTTCCATAAATTTATTAGAGCATCAATATATATGATTCAAAGAGAAGCACAAGTTTGTCTTTGAAATCCTAAAATTTTACTGAGAAAGAATATTTTACTTAACTCTCTTCTTCTATCTTATCTTTCAAACTTTTTTGTGTGGCATTTAAATAAACTGCTGGCCACACAAAATGCAACACCAAGAAAGACTAGAGATATCGCCGTGAAATTTATTTGGCAGATACAGGGCCAGCTCTAGCAGTTTTGCCGCCCGGGATAAAATGAAAAATGCTGCCCCTCTCCAAAAAGCAAAAAAAAAAAAAAAAAAAAAAAAAAAAAAAATAATAATAATGTGGTTTTTTTTTTTTTTTTGTCAGAATTTGTTCATAAATACACGCCTATAAAGCTTGAATGGTTCTTGCAAAGAAAAAGGTAGCATAACAGTACTAAAATTATATTAAAAACTAAAACACAAATTTAAAACAAATAACAAAGTAAACAAAAATTTTGAATTTTTTTCTCTGACTTTTTACTCTAAACACTCTATGATCCATTCTTTTAAGCCAATTTTTTTCATGGTCTAGCCAATGTAGCCAAACCATTTTATTTATCTTGAAGAGTTGTGGGCCGTAAGAGAGAATTTTATTTTTGAGAAACTCCCCTGTCTTCACTTGCTACACTTATTGGCAAAGAAAGTAAAATTATTAATGTGATACCAAGATTTGGAGTCAAATTCTAAAACTGAAATAAATTATAAAACTTCTTTATTGAGCTTTCTTTTTTGCCGAATAAAGCTTAAATTGACATTATCTGCTAGATCAAGCGAGTTTATATGTGCTTATTCTTCGTCTGTCAACATCATTTCTAAATTTTTACAGTTTTTGAATTATTAAATTTTTTAGGGGTATCTTTTAAATCATGCATATTTTATAAAAACTGAAAACAATTGCTCATTAAATTAAATTTGCATTCCAATACATTGATTGCTTAGAGGTCAATAGTAAAAAAATAAAACTCCACCTTCGATTTTAATTTAGGATCTCCTATACCAGATCATCTCGTGCTTCGCAATCAAAATTAACATTTTTGCGTGGAACTCTGTGACGTGGTTGCGTCCAAGTTGGCAGGGATATCACTCTCATCGGCCAGTTCTTTTGCATCACAGAGCATTTCATAAAAAGTCTCATCCAATCGAAGATCATTAAAAAAAATCTTTACAATTTCTTTAGAGTTCCATAGCAGATGGTAGATCGTAATATTTTTTTTGCAATAGCTTTCTTAGTGGATTTATGCAATTTATGATTTTATACCAAATAATGATGGAGCATAGAAGCTTGAATTATTTAACAGAATTTAATAATCCAGAGGCCTCATCTCTTATAAGAGTATCCAATTTCAGTATTATTATGAATACTAAAGAGAGCATCATAAATATCTCCTAATTGATGCCTTGATGGTTTAGTAGAGGCTATCCAGACTTTGGCTATCCCAGTGAATTGCACTGAGTGATTTTAAATCTATGCCCTTTATATATTTTAATAATATGGCCTAACAAAAAGTTGATGATGAAAAAAATAAACTTTTTGGACTGTATTAAAAAAATTGCAGGCTTCTAAGGATGCTTTTGCCATGTCATTAATGACCAAATTTAAAGAGTGGCTACATGGTACGTAGACTGTTCGTGGACTTAACGTCCTAATTACAGATTGTACCCTGATTTCTCGCCTTTAATGTTGACTCTATTATCGTAGGCCTGTTCCCGCATATCTAGCAAATTTAGTCCCAATTTTTTAAGTTTCTCAACTATTAAATTTGAAAGCTCTTTTCCAGTCGATCTTTCAATTGAAAGGAAACCTAAAAAACTCTTGTTAATTTTAATGGTAACTTCATTAGAATTAAATTTTTCAAGACATACATATCTCGTCAAAAATGTCAAGTGTTCGATTTTACTGCCATCAAGGGTGCAGTCTGAAATTATTGAATAATATTTGGCATGTTTAATTTCATAAGAACAATTTGTAGCTTAATGTTCTTATGTAAAAGAGAAATTATCTCGTTTTGAATATTTTCCACTTGATAGTGTACTTTATTTTCTTGATTTCTTAGCACTCTTCGAACATGTTCCTCCATTATTGGATCAATTCCATTATTGGATCCACTAATTGAATTATTTGTTAAAAATGACCATTATTGGGTTAGGATAGTTAATGATTCGAAAGATTATTGGAATCGGATGGACTCTTACCTAGAAGGGCTAAACAATTTTGAGCAAGCATTTTCAATGTTGCTACAATGCGTTGAAGCACCTCGTACTAATAATTAGTTTTCGCAATAATAAATCTTTGCAAGCCACTGTCAGTTGTTTTACAGCATTGTAATCACACACTAAATTCAACTAGGTGCTTTTAAATTTTAAAGCCCTCTGTGGAAAGAGATCTAACGACACCGCCAAAACGTTTGTAGAATAAACAATTTAGAGTTTTTTTTGTAATTGAATGGACTAACCATTTATACTCACAGCCTTTTCACTGTTTCTTTTTTTAAATTCTGGTATAATAATGTGAGCGTAACTTTGACAGGTGTCGTCATGAAGAAAATTATACTCTGTCAATGGCTTAGAGGGTCCTTCTTTTTCCAAAAAACATCTATTGAAGTCTGATAGAATAGGTGGCCAAGTTTCCGGATCTGAACCAAACATCATCTTTAAAGATTGTCATCTTTGGTTTGGCGTTTTGCCTGGGAGGAGTTCCTATAAGATCAGAACCGCTGTCGGTTCTGTTTATTTCATCTGCAACATCTTCTTCATGAAAGTTTCAGATTCTGATTCTATACTGTCTTCCTTTTTAACACGCTTTTGTAAGTTTCATTTGTATGCAGTGGAATCTTTGAACCCGATTTTTACCCACTTTAAAAGTTTAGATTAATCCGAAATTTTGCACACTTATCAAGGACTAATGACAATACTATAATTTTATAATTTTGTTCCATTGTCCTGGTCAGGATCACCAGGAATAAGGTTTTTCAGATTTGGCTTCTAATTCCATATACCACTTCGAGATTTGGCGAATTATTGCATATATAATTTTTAGATTTCGCAACTAATTCCTTATACCATTTCAGGATTTGGCGACTAAAAGATTAAGGCGCAACCCTAAAAGTGAATACACTTGTTGCTAAAAGAAATAAAACATGTGACGGATCTAGACGCGTCCTTATTCACTAATCCTCTTGGAGAAACTTTGGGGCCAGCATTTACGTTAATTCACAGCCTATCAAGAAGGAACCCTGATATTTAAATTAGTTTGACTTGTGACGGGGCTATCCGCGAGAATTTATTACTTATCCTCTTGGGTAACTTTGGGGCCAGCATTTATTCTATTTCACAGCCTCTTCGGGAAAAACACGAGATAGTTATATGCTAATTAGATCGACTATATAAAGTCTAGATTTCGTAAATGTAGAGAGAAGGAGTTGCCAAGCTGTACGTAAGTATCGACGGAAAATTACTTCAACGAGCTTAGCGCGCATTTGATAGTATTTGATATTATTAAAGTAAAGTATTAGATTAATCATTAAAGGAATTAGATTCAGTATCGACCTGAGGTTAGCAAGAGTTCGTCTCATTGTCCATTCTGATAGCTGAGATTACTTAGACGGGAATATTAGATTTGAATATTAAATTTGAATATTAGATTTGAATGTTAGATTTGAGTATTAGATTTGAGTATTAGGATTAATCTAGGTATTAGAGAATCACTCCTAGGTTTCTACTTATAAATTGAACTTGTGCTTGTTAATTGTGTTTGTCTGTCTTAAATAAATATTTGTTGCTATGGCTTTTGTTGGTGATGATATGTTTCCTCCTACACTTAGAGACGCGTCGGGCGATGTGAGTGGGGTCCAAAATAGGACAGGGACACGACAGACTATATAAAGTGTAAGTTTTGTAGATGTAAGATAGAAGGAGCAGGAGAGCTGTTGCGGTGCTGCGTAGGTGAGAATATTATAATATTTCATTCAGTATTTCACAAACATAGCGCGAGTTAAGGAAAGGGTTGCTAAGATAATAAATTATTAAATTAAGGTTCTAAGATAGATTGAATTAGATTTAGTAATCAGATCACTAGCGCTTGTTCACTTTGTCTAGTTCACTTAGTCGTGTTTACTTAGATTTGTTCATTGAGAATAGAGAGAGGATTGTTCGCTTTATATATCACTCCTAGGGTCACATTTTGTAGTTTCACTTGTGATTCATTAGGTGTGTTTGAAGAGTATAAAATAATAGTGATTATGGAAGTTTTTGTTGATGCTTTGTTCCCCCTCTGAAGGAGCGGTGCCAAATAGGTCACGCTCACAAATAAACAAAAAAAAAGTGTTCTTTATGTGAGAAAGGGAAGGGTGGGTGCGTCAGAAATTTTATACCATAATATAAACAATTGTCTAGTTTTTCTGAAAATAGAAATAAAAAAAAAGACTCGCGCATTTGAAAAATAATTTATGTTCTAACTGCTAAATATTTTTTATTTTTCTGAATCAATACGTTTAGAAGGGATGTTACGAATTAACATTATATCAATACGTTTTAAAGGTGATAATACGATTGACACTTAATATTTCTTCTTAACACACTGTTATTAGTTTGACTTGTATGCATAGAGACGGAATCTTTGAAATATAAAGATACGGAACTCATGCAAGGCGCGTAAAAGGAGAGAATATATACCCTTCAAACCCGTTAATTAATATCCTTTGAACAGCAAGACTAATTCCGGCTCCAAATATCAAATTAAACGATAAATTCAACAATGAGTAAATGGTAGTTTAAAAAACATTTGACATATTTGGAACCTTTGAGTGAAGGGAGTCAAAGAAATGCCCTGAACCTGGTTGAAAAGATCTTTAGAAGGAGAAACAATTTCCTGAATTATTATAGACCCACAAATGAAAGATTAAAAACTCATAAGTCTTTCCTTTCAACTGTTCATGATCTTTATGATACTTTCGATATTCCTACACCCAGTCGCCAAGTTTTCCCACAGGAACTTAACCCTATTATATGCCAGATGACTTTGGAGAGTCACCTGGAACTTTTTTGGAGTGTTGGTAAACAATTTTCTCTACAAAGTGACTTAAAAAGTGCTGCCCTTGCTACTATACATTACAGATATCCTCTTGACAAAGGGTTCCATGTTACACAGATGGTTCAGCAGAAGATGCTCTTAAAAATGCTGGTGCTGGAGCCTATTCAAGTGCTTGCAGTATTGGTTATCCTGTTGGAAAGTATTGTGGTAATTTTGATGGTGAGATAGCGGCAATATCATTTGCGATTGATAAATTGGAAAGCTGTCTGAAAATAATATTGTATTCTTTATCAATTCTCAAGTTGCCATTTTGTCTCTAATAAACTCAAAATATAATGAAAACGCTCTAGTGAATACTGTAGAAGGAAATTACATGAACTAGGGAAGTCTAGAGAAAGCATTGCCCTCCAGAGGATTCCCATTTCTGGAAATGAGAAAGCAGATGGGCTTGCTAAAGAGGGATCTCTCATGTCCCAACCTGACTCTCCCTTGCCTTTGCGAAACATCAAAATAATCATCTACAGTAAACTGCAAATTAATAGAGTCTCCTTGTGTGGTGAAGCAGCTGCAGTAAAAGGTGAAATATCTTGCTTAACAAAAGTATAGGAGTTCCCAGTTCCCTGCCACGATCTGTTGGAGTTGCTTGCTTTCGTTTACTTACTGGACATAACTACTTGCAAAGGCATTTACTACATCGCATTGGAGTAAAGGATCCTGCTTGGTGCCCTCTGTGCATCCAGGGTGAAATGGATGGTGACCACCTCAGACACTTCCCTATCGTCTTAAAGTTTTTTGTAGACAGCTCTACGGAGACAAATTTTTATTCTTTTTATGCTTCGTCATCATTTTATCGGGCTGCTCGTCGACTAATGGCAGAGATACCGAAGACGGGCGTAGGATAAAAAAAAGTTTAAAAAACTAAAAAAAAACACGCTTTTATTGTAGATCGAACTGAAAAAACGAAAAACAAATTATAGTTTAAAAAAACACGCTTTATAGTGAATCAAAATAAGAAGTAAAAAAAAAATAATTCTTAACATAAGAATAAAATGATTAACATGAAAATTAATGTCATTGTGGTAAAAGCTACCACAATTTTTTTTTTAATTCTGGGAACAGTAATGAAGATTGTGCAATGCCTAGTTTCGGAAAGGGAAGCTCTCTTACGAAAAAAATTTCTCGTCAACAACATTTTTTCGACTTAATCTAAAAATAAAAATTTTCAATCCATATCTCTTAACTATAACTATAGATACGTATATACAAAATAATTTCAGTGATATTAGAATAACATAGCTTTCTTTTAACTCAGTAGTACTTACAACTATAATCGTTGCTCACTTACTCATTCATGTGAATTTATTTATAACATACCTATATATATATATATATATAATATATATATATATATATATAACTCATAATAAAATACAAAATAGTTATAAACCTACGATAACTAATCTCAAGATAGTAAAAAAAGTATTAGCCAAAGTAGTACTATAGCAAACTCCTGGCCTTAGGAACCAGGATTGCAGGTTTAAACAAAGTTTTGTGACCAGACTACCTTCACCTGCCAATACTCTGGATCATAGGGAAAGAGTAAGGAATATCAAGAGAAATTTAACTATTACATAAAAACACAATCTATTAATTAAAAAAGATAAAATTATAGCCTACTATTAATTATTAGTATATGTTAAAATCGATGCAAGAAACTAGATGATAAACTTACTACATGTGTACAGCATCGGACCATTTTTCCTGCGCGATAGAAAGAAATAAAACAGTACCGCATAAAAATATGATAAAATAACATTAAGTCTATATATATACATTTAAAATCTTAAAATATTGATATAAAATTTATAAAAATATATAAAAAATAAAAAGACAACCACAAACTTACATAATGATTTTAATTAAATTATAGTATTATTAATTTATTAAACATGTGGCGCCATTTCGATTAACTTATATTTAATTAAAAAAACTGCTACATTATTACATATTGACATTTCCCTGAGAAATATTAGAAATATATACTGCTGTTTGTAAAAAATGCAACACCATGAAGGAATTATCAGAATTAAATGAAATTTAATGCACAAACCGCTTGTATTAGTACAAATAAATGACGAAATTTTCAAAAGAAAAATACAATATTAAACGTCCGAAATCAGTATTTTGTATAGCCACCACACGCTGCAATAAGTGCTGCTATACGACGTAGCATGGAGTCAAACAATTTTGAATGTCTGCTTGTGGAAGAGAATTCCCTATTGTTTGTATGTGCAGCAAAAGTTTGCCCTTTGAAGCTGCAGGACACGGAACACGAGCGAGACGCTGACCAACCAAATCCCGCACGCGCTCAATAGGCGAAATATCCGGCGAATAAGCAGACCAAGGAAGAAGTTGTATGTGTTGGGCTGAACAGAAGTCTCGAACAGTCTTTGCAACATGTGGGTGTGCATTATCCTGCTGAAAGATAGCATCAGTGATGCCTTGAAGGAAAGGAACGACTTCGGGCTGTAGCACTTCATGGACGTACCTGTTGCTACTGATAATTACCCTCAATTCGCAGCAAATTGGATCGTTCATGACACGAAATCGCACCCCAAATCATGACTCCGGGTGTTAGGCAACTAAGTTGTTTGATAACGCACTCTGGAAGGTAGCGTTCACCGGCATAGTGTCGAACACGAATGCGACTATCATGGTCCCACAAATTGAAGCATGATTCATCCGAAAAGACAACTTGGTGCCAATCAACTTGCAGGCTCTGTGCCCATGAGCCTATTGCAGACGCAAACGTCGATGGTTTGCCGTAAGGTGGATCCTGTATAAAGGCACAAGGCACCCTTTCACGCAATTGATGGGGCAGCAGACGTCTACGAATTGACGAAGCCGACATTAGTACACCTGTAGAAGTAGACAAACGTGCTGTCAACTGCCTGGAGGAAACTGTACTGTCTTTCGTGTCTATCATCGCCTGCTTACATCACCTTCCGTTGGTCCACTGCTTCCAAACTCGCATCACTGGGGAACTATTACTCTGTTCACGAGCTCTTATTGCGCGATATGAAAATCCTCCTTTTCGAAGGCTAATAATCTTACCCCGTTCAAACTCCGCAAATTATTGGAATTTCTCTTTGCTTCGTCGTGGAGACATACTTAGGTCTTACTAAACGTTCTCCACTAACAAATAATCATTAACTATTTTCAACGTCCTGCTACAGCCGTCTATTTATACGCTTTCAGCATGTTCAGAGGGCGATGCGCATGCCACGCATGCGCAGTGGCTCTGAAACTTTCCTATTTTACGTAATATCTTAGAATTGATATTTGCTGCAAAGTTCATAGAATTTGGATGATTCCATGATGTTGCATTTTTTACAAACAGTATTGTATATATATATGACAGGCCCCAGGCCTGCTGGTTAAATGAGGAGGGCATCATCTTTAAAAAATACTTCTTTATTCTGCTGCAATCATCTAAAATCCAACATG
This sequence comes from Trichonephila clavata, assembly GCA_019973975.1. NCBI lineage: Eukaryota > Metazoa > Arthropoda > Arachnida > Araneae > Nephilidae > Trichonephila > Trichonephila clavata. The sequence continues at coordinate 11,803 of BMAO01016711.1, forward strand.
GTGGCCCTTTGGCGCTCAACCGAGTAGAACAATAGACAGCAATTCGACGAGGAGTCAACAGCTAAGCCTTTTCCAGTACGCGTTCTCCTTCATCAGTGCTCGCTCCAATTTTAAATAGGCTTATTTACCCACAAATCCTTACGCGATGGTAAAGATTTCGCTCTATTTTTATTTATTACTCACTTAATTATGAAGCTAATCTTTTCAAACCTGACATATATATATATATATATATATATATATATATATATATTATATATATATATATGTATGTATAGTATAATAAATTGAAAAAATAACAAGACTAAACTATCAAGTAACAAAGCCAGAAGATAGAAACCAAATTTTAAGACACATTACAATAAAAAAATAGTGGAAATGTATATTGAACAAGATTTAAAAACGTATGTATAGCAGGAAACAGAGTTAGAACTTTAAAATTGAAGAAACCAAAAGAGTCAATGGACTAAAATGGAAACCTATTATGATTTCTAAAGCTGTTGCTGAATTAGGACCAGCACAAATTAGGGTTTTGTATATATTTCTTCTTACACTCTATTAAAATTCGAAGGTATAAACAAACGTATCTATCTATGTGCGTCTATCTTCTCACGAACCGTACGACGCAGAAAGTCGCGGAAGGTACCAAAAGATCGGGAATTTTCCGGGGAAGCCGTATTGCCCATTTATATTCCGATATTGTAATTAGTTGAAAAGATATTAATTGAAAACCTTAAAAATCCTAATTGTTTTACTCCTGCCGGTTGTTTACTTGGCAGAACTTCCATTCCGTTTCAGCCGAGAGGTAATCTTACGTTTTCCACAATTTTAAAATTGTCATCCAATTTTCGGTGTTGAAATCAGACAAAAAATAATTACAGAATCGGAAAGATCATTTATTTCGCCACGATACGGTACAATTTTGTTTGTAAAATAACGATATTTTCTATTTTTTTTCGAATTTTTTAAAATAGTGTTAAAACTGATTCGTTTTCATGGAAATTATTTCTAAATCGTTGCGTATGAATTCCTTTTCGTGTTATTAAATCGATATTCTACACTAATTAACTTCAAGCCTTTTTCTTTTAGAACCATTCATTTAAAAAATAAAATGACCAAAATTTTTTTCCTGCGATTTTTTAAAAATTAGACCGAATATTTACTCGACATAGAATAACTTCGTTATTTATTAAAATTATCGCATGAAACTTTTTTTCCACGTGTAAAAAAATATTATCCGTAATCTGTACGAAGATTGAAAAAATTGCTTAAAAATTACGGATTTTAAAATTTTTTTTGTGATTTTCGTAAAATACCGTTTTTGCGATCATGAAAAGTTTAAAAAAACACTGGCAAGATTTTTTGAACTTTTTGCGTATGCGCGGTAGAATTAGTGAAGGTCAATGTCACGTTTCAGTTTTGAAATGAGGGGAGAGATTGTTCACAGTGACGTAGTATGGAGGGAATTTCCCGTTTTATGAGGCAAAATGGATGCGTTTTTAAGTTTAAATATTTTTACTTTGTTTGATTGTCTTTGTTTTAGTTTTTTGTGGAATTTCAAAGGTACTATTCAAACCTAAAGTATTTAATTGTAGAGTATTAGATTAGTGCAAAACTTTAAATTGATTTTGTATATATGTCTTTTTTAAAAGTGAAAAAAAAAACTTGAAACTTTATTTTTTAGTAATTTAGTTTGGGGTGTTTTAATGTTCAAAATCATTGCATTATATTGATTAAAACTTTATATTATTCTGAATTTGTGTTTACTATATATAACTTTCATTGAACATAAAGCAAGTCTAGCTTTGTCTCTGTTTTAGTTTTGTTGTGGTTTTCGTTTTCCTCATTCTTAAAGAATGACTTTTTTAAGATAAGTGGAATAAAATTCCTTAAAAAAATATAATCCTGAAATATATTTTAGTTACATAGCATTATTTTCTTTTTGAATGATTTTATACAGTGAATGTAAATAAATATTTCCAGGCTTTTTTTTATTCTTATATATTTTTAATCTAACATTAAAAAACAACGCAATGAAGAAATGAATAATCCTTTCAATAATTAACAATAAGAGTTTTGTATTAATCTTTTTAGAAAATGGATTTAAAATAATATATATTTTAAGAAAATAAAGCAATATATTTTCTATTATTCATTACTAGATTAATTATGTAATGATAACACTGTATAATCTGTTTTTTTCTGGATAAAACAAGAGATTATAGTTTTCTGGACTATACTTAAGCTACCGGTATATAACGATTGATTGGTAAATGAAAATACCATACATACACACAAAACCCTTGTATTATTTTAAGCTATAAAAAAGTAATTATTGTTAAAAATGTGAATATGCTTTGTTTTTTCTAATATATTATATCAGAACGTTTTATTTGTTGCTTTAAATATACATTTTTTAAAGTAAAAAACATTGTTTTCTGTAAATCATTATTGATCATTCAGAATCAGTGATTAAAAAAATAAAATGCTAAAAATTAAATTTTTTTAAAGAATTTAAAAAAAAAACTTTTTTTTTTTACAAAACAATGATATTTTGCATATTTTATGATTTTTTCTCAAATGAATCAATACAATACTGTTGCGCTTAAATAAAAATGATTTTTAAAACTTTTATAATCAGTGATTTAAAAAATAAAAAAACCGAAAACTTTTTTGAATGAATTATAATAAAACACTGAAATACTTAAATAAATCATTTAATAATTTCTTCATCGCAAAAAGAAAATTGCATGAAACTTTTTTCCTGTGTGTCGAACATTTAAAAAAATCCTCTCAATTTTTCTTCAAGATTTAAAGTAGTAGTAAAATTTTGTAATTTGAAAAGTTTCAACTTTTCTGTCTTTTTTCAACATACAATTATTTTTAAGAAAGCTACGTTTTCATTTCGGGTTGCTAAAAAATTGCAACTAAAGAATTCAAAAGTGAGTGGGTGATTTTTAAAGTCGCACTGTTCACCTACTCGAGGGTTTTTGGCGACGGACCTTGAAATTTTCAACCATGGTCAAGTGACGAGGACGACACCTGAGCTTTCACCCGTTTCTCCTAATTACCAAACTAACGCAAGAACAAATTTCGAAAAAGGGAGTTTTAATGACATAGTTAAAGAAATTACTGACATCGCGCGCATACACACACATAAGCGCTATCGACCTGAGGGAAAAAGGAAATTCCCCTGGGGATTATATATATATATATATATATATATATGTAATGACTTCTTCTAATTCTCCTTAACTGTACCCCGTCAAATTATTTTCTAGTTCTTTCGCCTCTGACTGTTATAATCTTAATCTAATTGTACGACCGCGTAATCTTAATCTAATTGCTCCCGCTCATTTGCAGCCAATCACGACTCCTGTTATAAAAGAGTCGTACGACCTTCACCGCCACTATAAAAGCTCTGAACACATATACGTTTGCGCGCGCTCTTTCGCTTCGCTTTTTGTCATCATGTAGTCTGCCGCATCTAGTGTTTGTGTATGTCTTTTTGTGATTACGTACATCTATGTGTCGTCCTTGTCTTACTTATATGTGTTCAAGAATAAACAAGTTTCTTCAATCACCTTACTGCCTTATCAATCTCATATAAAGAATCCATTCCAACAACATCGTCATATTACAAAGAAATCATGTCAACGGCCATCGTATAAAGAATTCCATTCAACGGCCTCGTCTATTACATATATATATATATAAGTTATTCACTCGGTAAAAGCCCGTGTAACGCCGGGCCTGGGGAGAGGAAAGAAACCAAGAAGTCAAAGTAATTTCGAAAAATAATATTGGATGTGCTGGTTTTGTGAAGAGAAGGGAAAATGTTAAACGAGAAAGCATGATACGCACTCACATCGTACGCGTCACACCCACATAAAAGGGATGGCGTCAGAAAGAAAGGAGGAAATTAACATGGGGATTAAGTTATACTCTCGGTAAAAGCCCGTGCAATGCCGGGCCATGAAAGCTAGTATATATATATATATGTGTGGGACGGCGTCTAGGGGAAGGTTCGATTTTAATGTTAAAATAAGCACGCAGAGTTAAAATAACCTAACTTATTAAAAAACACAACTAAAACATTTACTATCTACAAGGGGTTTTAAATAATTCGAGATAGCACCATACCAATTCTGAAAACACGTCCTCTTTCTCAAACAACGGAGAGACCGATTTGCTCTGACCTGCCTTCGTTCAAGCTTTGGTGCAACTCCCAGTTTCTTTTCTGCCACCTCATAAATACATGATCTCACCGTATCGCGCAGCTAAAACTCACGTGGTTTCTATTAGTGGTGCCATCTCTTACAATAAAAATCAAAAGAAATAAAAGAAAACTTGCACTCCTTTCCTACAAGTTCAGCCATCCTGGGAATCACTGACCTCAGTGATTTTACATACCATACAATAAAATATAGGCCTCTGCAAAATTAATATTAATCGGAGATAAAAATACCAAGATAGACATTCAAATTTAAAAATAAGGATACAACTCTCAAAAATGAAATATTAATAGCAAAGAAAACAAAACACATTAATACACATTATGTTCCTTTAAAAAGAATAGGAAACGCTTTTTATAAAAATACATCATCATGGTGAGTAAAATTTCATTAAATCAGCAGATGAATTTGTTATCTTAGGTCCCTCATGATCACCCACTTTCTCTAAATCATATCTATCTCTAGGTTTTACTTTAACTATTCTATATGGTCCCAAAAACCTAGGCCTTAATTTCAAACCTGTCCCAAATTGTGTTCTCTGAATGACCACCAAGTCATCCATCTGGTAGTTAGGGGCCTTCCTGCGCTTCCTGTCATAGGTTCTTTTATTCTCTGCCTGTATCTTTTGAATATTTTTCCTTGCGTCTTGTTGTAATTGGTTCCTCTGTTCTCGAAATTCCTCCATCATTTCGTCCGTCAGGAACTCCCTCAGGCGAAGGTCTTCCTTGTTTCTCATGGTGACGCCAATTAATAATTCAAATGGAGACAACTTAGTACTACGATTAAATGTACTACTTAAAATTCTTTGAAGTGGGTCTACGAACTTGAACCACTTGGTAGACTCCGCAATTGACAGCTTGGTCAAAACGGGAATAATAGTTCGGTGTATTCTCTCGACTTGGCCATTCCCTCTGGGTACTCCGGTGGCGATTTGCAAATGTTGAATGTTTTCATTAGTACAATAATCTCCAAAAGCTCCAGAAGTAAAAGCAGAACTTCTGTCTGTTATTATTCTCTTGGGATTACCAAAAGTCTTTTGTTGCAATTTTAATTTATCCAAAGCATCTTCTGCGGAAGCAGATCTAACGGGATAAAGCCAGGTAAATTTTGTAAAAGCATCCCCTATTGTGAGAATATGCTGATATTTCTTGTTAGTAGAAGGCAAAGGTCCAATAAAATCGACGTGATAAGTACTTAATGGCACATCCTCTCTTTAGGAATGGGGTTGAGGAATCCATCCTTTTTTCCACTCTTTTTGTTGGTCAAAATACATGGCACACAGTTAACAATTACATTCTGCACCTTCTTGCTTAAATTGGGAATGAAAAATTCTTGTTTGACAACTCCTTCAGTCTTGGCAACGGAGAAATGTCCCTTCTCATGTGCTAACTTAATTATCTCAGTTTGCATATCTCTTGGTACAACTATCAATTCACGACCTTCAACATATTTGTAAAGTATTTCGTTTTTATCGAAAAAGTCTGAATTGCTGTTTGTTTCAATCAGTGACCTTAGACTCTAAGTGTATTCATCCTCTTGTTAAGCCTTTTTTAATCTTGCGGTTAGAGTATCGTTAGTAATTATTGCGACTGGATATCTGCTAAGGGCATACACATGTTGCATTCTCTGGCCGGAACGATGCACAATTTCATAATCAAACTCTTCCAGCAATAATGTCCATCGCGCTATACGAGTAACCAAATCCTTTTTGTCCATAGTCTTTTGAAACGCTGAGCAATCCGTTATGACTTTGAAATGATTTCCCATAAGGTAGGTACGAAATTTCTTTAAAGCGTTGACAACAGCAAGAACTTCAAGTTCATAGCTGCTATACTTCTCCTCTGCCGGAGTAGTTTTCTTAGACATGTATTGAACAGGATGCAATTTTCCATCTTCTGCCTCTTGGAGTAAGACGGCTCCATAGCCTTTTTGACTTGCGTCCGTGTGCGATTCGGTTGTTTTTCACTGCTGGAAAATACTTAATACTGGACTTTCAGTCAACAATTGCTTGAACGTTTCAAATGCTTCTATTTGAGGTCGTTCAAAGACAAATCGATTGTCGTTTCTAATTAGATCACTCAAAGGTTTCGCTATCTTAGAGTATGACGGAATAAATTTTCGAAAGCAGCCAGTGAGTCCTAAAAAGCTTTGGACTTGCTTGGCAGTCGTTGGTACAGGAAACTTCGTGACAGCTATCGTTTTTGCAACTGAAGGGTGCACCGTTCCATTTTCGACAACGTGACCCAAAAATTCCACCTTTCGTTTTAAAAACTGACATTTTTCAAACTTGATCTCCAAATCATATCTGGATGCGACCTCAAACACCTTCTTTAGTTTTTCCATACCTTCTTTCTCATCTTTAGCTGGAACGATCAAATCGTCCACATAAATTATTACGATGCCTTTTCGCATGAGTTCCCTAAAAATGCTGTACACATATCTTTGGAATACGCTTGGGCTTGTAATGAGACCAAAAAGTACCTTATTTAATTCGAACTGCCCGTCTGGTACAACAAAGGAGGTGAAATGCCTTCAATCCTCTTTTACATCGACATGAAAAAAACCATTTTTCAAGTCTAACGTGGAATACACTTTAGCGTCTTGCAGCCTATCCAATACGTCCTCTATCAGTGGCAAGGGGAAGCGATCCTTGACTAGTTTTCGGTTCAGTTTCCTATAGTCAATGCACAGTCTGTCGGTAAAGTCTTTCTTCTTGACTAACACGATTGGACTTGCATATTCAGAAGAGCTTGGTCTCACGATTCCCTTACCCAACCATTCGTCGATCTGCTTGTTGACGGTCTGATTCTCCAGAAACGACAAACGGCGTGCTGTTTGGTAAACTGGTATATCATCCTTCAGGATAATTCTCATGGATACATTTGTCGTTTCGGTCTTCTTCGGTGTATAGCTGTTGATTAGTTCAGAGAGTTCCTATCTTATTTGAGGATTGATAACATGTTTAACTTCGATTTCGTCTTCAGTTCTTGCCTCATAAACCTGTGTATTCACAAACCACACCTTCTCTTCGTGTTTACGGAAATAAACACCTTTTTTATCAAAGCCAACAAAAGCTTGTTCCAAAATGTCCGATCCTATCACTGCCTGGAACTCCAAATGCAGCGCAGGCACGACATGCTATATTACGGAATATTTCTCTCCATCCAATGCGATTTCTCGTTGAAACGATCCTTTTGTTTTGACTTCGTACTTTCCTAATCCAGATAACACGACAATGTCCTTCGAGAGCTTCGATTGCTCGATGATTCCTTTGCTTACATCTTCACGAATGAGCGAAACGGAGCTTCCAGTGTCGATTAGAGACTCAAAAGTCTTGTTTCCGATGGTTATTTTCCTGGTCTTAATTCTGTCTTGCTGAATTCGAGAACAGATCTGGACCGGAGAGCTTGAAGATTTATTGATTTTCGTACCCTTGTTGCGCTTTGTACAATCTACGGCATAGTGTCCTGGTCCCCTGCAGTAGCTACATGTTACCTGTTTAACTCTTTTATTGTAAGTTCTCGTCGATTGAAAGCATTTTCTATCATTCCAATTACTTCCAAAGTGAAAACGTTCTTGCCTTTGAGAACAATTATCGTTATTGTTCGATCTTTTAGCAAATGAGTTTAACTGCTTTGGCCCTATAGTTCTTCGGACGTCCTCATAATCTTCAAATTTTTTCGCTAGCTCAATAGATGGGTTAATAGTAGACCATTCGTCCAAAAAGTGTTCCTTAAAATCATACGGCGCCCTCATCTTCATTTGATCGGCTATGATTAATTCTCGTAATTGGTCGTAGGTGTTAACTTTTAAGCCCAAAGTCCATCCATCAAAATACGTCTGTAATTCGTGTTGAAAATCTTGCCATGTTCGTTCATCGGACTTTTGGTGAAACAAAAATAACTGACGAAATTTTTCCGGAGATAATTTAAATCTTTGTAAGAGTAAATCCTTTACATGATCGTAATCATTACACTTATCAGTTGGTTCTCTTGCGATCAGATGGGCAATTTCGACGGGTATTAAACCTATAAGTTTTTGAACCGAATCTTTTTTCGGTAAGAAAGTTAGTTCTGCATGACGCTCAAACAAGGCAAGATTCAAACCAATATCTTCCTTCATATTAAACTTATGAAAAGTTTCGTGAATCAGTTTATTCGGTGCGTGAACGTTTTCGGCGTTATTCGGCATACCGGCAGTCTGTTGCGCTTGTATTCGCAACTTCTCTAATTCGTACTCTCGTCTTTCTCTCTCTTCTTTTCGCATATCCTCTGTCTCCCTCTCAGCCCTTTCTCTCTCTCTCTCAGCCCTTTCTCTCTCTTCTCTTTTTGTACGTTCCTCCACAATGCTATCAAGCATTTTTTTAACTTCGTCTTCAACGTAATCTGGGCTTTTTACGATCAGCTCCTTTAACTTCAATTTTATGATACCTGCTTCGATAGTAAGATCCAAATCCTCGGCAAGTGACACCAAATCCTCTTTCTTTTTCACGAGTAAGAATGCCATTTTTATACTCAGAATAGTGACCCAGAGAACAACTTAAATTTTCCCCCAAGTTAAATGAGACAAAACTATGAGAAAAATTTACTCACCTAAACAGAAACAAAAGATAATTTAAATAAGATGCAATTATCAATTATAAACAATTATAGACAAAAATTGACTTTTTAAAGAATCACTGGAACCTAAATCCTTTTGCAAAACACAACAGTATTACAGTTAATATCAATTTTATTTTTTATTAAAAAAAACAACGCGTTCCTCTCATTTATCAAAAATAGATTACTAAGAAAAAACACGGAAAGTACTCAGTTATTAATCCAAAACTAAAAGAACATCAAATATCTATGTCTGCAATTAAACTAATAATAGTACCTAGTACTTCAAAATTCAATTTCAGATTCACAGAACAGGAAATATACACACAAAATCATTTATTTAATTTTCGCCTATTACTGACACAATACCAAAAAAAGGATACTAGCACAATTCAATGTAATTCTGAAGACACTTTACGTTGACCTCAATGACACAGGAAATCTTGTTTCGTGTTGATAACTCGCAATTCGATGCAGTTCCAAAGGTTCTCTCGTCAGTGTTGATCTCAATGATCAAGGTAAACCCGTTCAATTCGTTTAGTATCTCGTTGAGTCGCTGGGCCTCCAGTTTGGGTTAACTGCAGAAATTGGTTGACTGACGTGGAAATTCGCCAAGATTCTGTGCCTCTAACCAAGTCAATGGACCCCTCCTCCTGTTGACTGTTCTCGCTGAAGTATCTCCGCATCGCTCGCAGAATCTCCATATCGCTCGTAAAATTTCTTATCCAGCTGAAGGCTTCGCCGGGTCTCTATTCGATGCAAGGCAAGGTCTATGTACCACTCAGGAAATCAAAAATCGATGAGGAGGTAAAACTTTTAAAAAATGCTCTTAGATAAAACTTTGAATAGTTAAAATTCTCGGTCGAACCCCCAATTTGTGGGACGGCGTCTAGGGGAAGGTTCGATTTTAATGTTAAAATAAGCACGCAGAGTTAAAATAACCTAATTTATTAAAAAACACAACTAAAACATTTACTATCTACAAGGGGTTTTAAATAATTCGAGATAGCACCATATCAATTCCGAAAACACGTCCTCTTTCTCAAACAACGGAGAGACCGATTTCCTCTGACCTGCCTTCGTTCAAGCTTTGGTGCAACTCCCAGTTTCTTTTCTGCCACCTCATAAATACGTGATCTCACCGTATCGCGCAGCTAAAACTCACGTGGTTTCGATTACAATAAAAATCAAAAGAAATAAAAGAAAACTTGCACTCCTTTCCTACATATATTAGTCTTCTTTTTAATTTTATTTACTGCTATATATATATATATATATATATATTATATATATATATATATATATATAGACAGATTAAGGGTCTACCACAACTCTATTAATATTGATGATATGATAAAAACACTTGTAAAATTACATAAAGATAATTTGTTTAAAAATGTCAAATATGATAGATTTGGTTCTCAACTTAGGTTAGTTCTAAAAGAGAATTATGTTTATCATAATGTTAATTATTATCAACAGATCAAGGGTCTACCACAAGGTGGCCCAGCTAGCAAATGTCTTGCCAATTTATTTTTACATTATTTTGAAAATAGTTTCACAGACAACTTAGAATATTACTTTTTTCGTTATGTAGATGATATAATTATTGTTGGCAAGCAAGAAAACTTTAATCCTAATATTAATTTTTATCCACAATATCTTAATTTAATTCAGACAAATAGTAACAATTATGAAGCAAATTTTCTTGATATAGAAATTAAATTAAAAGATATTAAAATAGTTACTAATATTTATGATAAACGAGAAGACTTTAATTTCAATATTATAAAAGTACCGCATTGGGAGAGTAATGTGTTTTTTTATATTCAGAAATATTGTTATTAATTACACACTACGCAATAAATTTTTAGTTTCAAATAAGTCAGAAAAAATAAAAAACTATAAACATTTTACTAAATACTGTTTAATTCAAAAATACCCAATTAATTTTATTAATACATATTTGAATAAAGAAATTCTAAATAGTAAGGATTAAATTTCCATAGTTTTAACAGGTTTATATTATAGATTTATTATTCATCCTACATAGTTTTAAATACCCCCGATTTCTAGTTTTAGATAAAATTACTTTTTAAAAATTTATTATAACTTTTAAATCATATTATCTTAGAGTCTCTAAGATAATGGTAGTATGTTTACAATTCTTATTTTATTATTTGTATTCTTTTCATACTTTTGCTAAGTGCTATTTTTCAGCCATTGCTTTGTTTTGAACTTGTATTTGGGTCCAGAATCTGGCAATAACTTGTTTATTGTACTCAGATTTAGCGCGGGCTCTGCATTTTTGTATGCAATTTTTAGGTAAGTTACCTGTTTCTCATAATGGAATTAGATTTCCTATCCATTATTTCGAATAGGGTTTTGCTCGGTATTATTAACAGAAAGGGGGTAGGTTGGCTGGCCAAAAAACTTGTTCAACCCCACTTTTATATAGAGAAATTTTTTTAAGAAAATTTTTTTTGTATACAAGCTGTCCTAAGTCAGCAATGTTGATAATACTGTAGCATCCATTCTTTTATATTTTTATATTTAACTCTGTTATTTCAATTTTTCATATCACCTTTTAAATTCTGTTGTCTGGTTATCTTGCAATTGCAATTCTTTTAAGTATTAATCATGTTAATTCATCTCTCTCTTGTAGAGAAATTTTGATTATATATATATATATATATATTAACTATAATTTAATATATATTTAAATCTTAATAACTTTATTAAACATTGTATGGAACACGGATAGCCTCCTAAATTTATAAAAAGTTACCTAACAGTTAAATAAAAGAAGTTATTAGTTGTACAGTTTATAGATAGATGGCGCCTCTAGCTAAGTAAATTAACAATATTATATTTCTTAAAAATTAATTGTATACTAGCTTTCATGGCCCGGCGTTGCACGGGCTTATACCGAGGGTATAACTTAATCCCCATGTTAATTTCCTCCTTTTTTTTCTGACGCCAACACTTTTGTGTGGTTTTGACGCGTACGATGTGAGTGCATGACCCGTGAGTGCGTGTCATGGCTTTGTCGCTTAACATTTTCCCTTCTCTTCACAAATTCAACACTTTCAATATTATTTTTCGAAATTACTTTGATTTCTTTGTTTCTTTCCTCTCTGCTTAGCCCGGTGTTGCACGGGCTTTTACCGAGTGAATAACTTCATCCCCATGGAAATTTCGTGTTTCCCTCAGGCCGATAGCTCTTATGTGCGCGATGTGAGTGATTTCTTTAACTATGTCATTAAAACTCCCTTTTTCGAAATTTGTTCTTGCGTTGGTGTGGTGTTCTAATTATGAGAGATGGGTGAAAGCGCAGGTGTCGTCCTCGTCACTTGACCATGGTTGAAAATTTCGAGGTCCATCGCCAATAACCCTCGAATAGGCGAACAGTGTGAATTAAAAAATCACTCACTCAGTTTTCAGTTCTTTCGTTGCAATTTTTTAGTCCCCGGAAACGAAAATCTAGCCTTTTTAAAGATAGTTGTATGTTGAAAAAAGACAGAAAAGTAGAAATTTTTCAAATTTCACTACTATTTTAAATATTGAAGTAAAATTGTGAGGATTTTTTGAAATATTCGACACACGGGAAAAATGTTTCATGCAATTATCTTTATAAAAGAAGAAATTATTAAATGATTGTTTTAAGTATTTTGAGTGTTTTATTAAAATTTGTTTCGAATGCATAACATACTGCCATGGAAATTCATCTTCCTTTATCAAAGTTCCTGGTATGTGTGTGATTCCTTTATATAAACGTCACTACAATTCCCTTTTTCGAAAAAAAAATATCTTCCAGATCTTACTAATGTCAAACAGGTTTCAGTTCTCTTTCTACTGCACGGTGTTACAGTGTCTTATTTGAGTGTAGAACTATTTTCCCCCTGACTCTCCCCTCAGATATAAGATTTATCTTCAAGTTTCTATTCATGACATATCAAAAACAATATTGCTTTAGTAAAAAAATAATAAATTTAAACAATAAAAGAAAACTATTTTGATGCTTGAGTAAAAAAAAAGTCATCATTTTTTAATAATAGATAATTTTTAGGAATCGAAAATAATAAAATAATTTTCAGGTTTTCATTATTTCATTAATCAATCAATCGCTACTTACAGTTAGCTTAAAAATGTCTCTCTCTAGAACGTACTAATTGGAAGGAAATCCAAACTCTCTTTAAATAACCGGATATTTATTTACAAAACCTATATCTTCGCCCCATCTTAACGTATGCATGCCCCATTTGGGGATCTGCCAGTAACACACAATTAAATGATATTCAAAGACTTCAAAATAAAGCGCTTCGAGTCATAGCCAGAGCTCCCAGGTACATCCCAAGATCTGTTCCCCACGAAGAACTTTGTGTTGAACCCATCCACACCCTAATAGTGAATCTTTTCTCAACTTTCCATTCTGCAATCCATCATCATGACAACCCGACGATTAGCTCTCAATCTAACTTCATGAACCAGCCTCACCTCATGTACCGTTTGCCTCATAGCGCAACGAAGATACTACCTGATTTCTAAGAATTCCACCCCCCCCATGCTGTTAAACGTAACGAAAACTCCCTTTTCGGATTGAAGATCGAAACGAAAAAGCTGTTTTCCGTTTATACGGAAACTATGTTCCACCTCCCCCCACCACCTCCTGACCGCTGAAGCTAGTTTTAGCTTAGGCGAACCTATCATTCTCACTTAATTACTCCCTTTCTTAGGTATACTGTGTAACTGAAGTAGAAGCCTAGCTACCGCTAGGCTGGCACTGAGGACAAATATTTATTCCAGGCGCTCTAGAACGTATTTTTATCCAAAATAATAGGCGATATACCTTTTATTAACAAATAATTAATTTAATAAGGAAATAATAGAAATATTCATTTGATTTTAAAAAATATATTAATTTAAATCCACATTATCTATAAATAATAATAAAAAAATTCTACAGATAGCTCTTGAAACGTTTGGATATTTGATTAAATATATATAAGTGTTAAAAATCCACTTTTGGGGGAAAACCTAGTTATATGCTAACATTCACTGAAAAAAACATTCAAAAAGAAAATAATACTATTTGATAAAAACATTTAATTTTTTTAATTTTAATTTTATAGTTTTTCATTCCACTCTGCGTTAAAATTATTTAAACACGTATCTGCGAAAAAAATTATATTATACAAAACTAACTTATTAAATATTTTTAATAAAATTGATTAAAAATGCTCATTTAGCAATTAAATGTGGCATACCATTTGCTTACATAATGGCAGCACTGAAAATGAAGTAAATTTCAGATCAGTGGGGATGCAGCAATTGAATTCAATCATTGAAGAAGAGAGAATTAATTTACGGGTGGGAAAAATAAGCAGAAATGAACAAAATCGAATTGTTGGAAAAGATAGAAATTACTTTGAATGATTAAAAATAAAAATAAAAACCTTTTTGAAGGCAAAAAAAAAAAAAAAAAAAAAAGTACATTAAAATAACAGAGGATCATGTTAAAATAAGTATTTATCAGTAAAATTAATTTACGTGGGAAAAATTAGCAGAAATGAAAAAAAAAGAGATTCCACCGATTCGAACTCAAAAGACACGATCTGCTTTACGGTGTAAATGAGGCGAACCGCGCTTACCGACTGTGCTACCGGTACCCGTAGCGAAAATTGAAAATAAGCAACAATAATGAATGGGAGGACGAAAAAGTAATTTTTTCACTCGCATTTTTTTTTTACTCGCCAAAGTTACTGATTTCCCCCTGTTTAAGGAAGAATTTTTTTAGTGTAACCCTTGAGTTAGATTCGGTGGAAGGCGAAACAGGTCAACTGTCTTTGGCGCAAAGCTAAATTTCGACGCCAATGTTTGGCTAAATGTAAAATCGCGTATTTTAAATTATTTTAAAGATCATTACCTTCATTTTAAGGACATAATTTTTACGTTAATGCTCTCAAACATCACAAACTATTTGCAAAAATAACGTACTTTGAAATAAAAAATGTACAAATTACTACTTTTTAATTTATTTCTCAAAAAAATAAGTTTACGAAAATCAAAATTTTTTTAAAATCCGTAATTTTGAAGCAATTTTTTCAATCTTCGTATATGTTACGGATAATACTACTGTACACACGAAAAAAGGTTTTGTGAGATTACCTTCAAAAATGACGTAGTTATTCAATGTGAAGTAAAAATTAAGACTACTTTTTAAAAATTCTTTAAAAAAAAAGTTTTGGGAATTTTATTTTTTAAATGAATGGATCTAAAAGAGAAACGCTTGAAGTTAATTAGTGTAGAATATCGATTTAATAACACGAAAAGTAATTCATACCCAACGATTTAGAAATAATTTTCATAAAAACGCATCAGTTTTAACACTATTTTAAAAATTCGAAACAAATGGAAAATATCGTTATTTTACAAAAAAAATTATACCGTGTCGTGGCGAAATAAATGATCTTTCCGATTCTGTAATTATTTTTTGTCTAATTTCAACACCGAAAATTAGATCACAATTTTAATATGGTGGAAAACGTAAGATTACCGCTTGGCCGAAGCGGAAGGGAAGTTCCGCCATGTAAACAACCGGCAGGAGTAAAACAATTCGGCGTTTTAAGGTTTTTAGTTAATATCTTTTTAACTAATTACAATATCGGAATATAAATAGGCAATACGGCTTCCCCGGAAAATTCCCGATTTTTTGGTACCTTCCGCGACTTTTTGCGTGGTGCGGTTCGTGAGAAGATAGACGCACATACATAGATAGATAGATACGTTTGTTTACCTTCGAATTTTAATAGTGTAAGATACGTGTATATATGAATATATATATATATATATATAGTGTAATAAAAATGGAAGAAACCAAAAAGTCAATGGACTAAAAAGGTGACCTATTATGATTTCTAAAGCTGTTACTGAATTAAGACCAGCAAATTTGGGTTATATATATATACTAGCTTTCATGGCCCGGCGTTGCACGGGCTTATACCGAGGATATAACTTAATCCCATGTTAATTTCCTCCTTTTATTCTAACGCCAACACTTTTGTGGTGTTTCACGCGTACGATGTGAATGCATGTCCCGTGAGTGCGTGTCATGGCTTTGTTGCTTAACATTTTCCCTTCTCTTCGCAAATTCTCGATCCTAGTACCACTGAAGACCTCCGTGTAGGGGCTAAATGCACATAAATTATGTCGAGAGCTCAAACGTCTCCCGTTGGTGTGGTGTGGTAGTTATGAGAGGGGGTGCCAGCTCAGGTGTGGTCCGCGTCACTTGACCATGGTTCAAAATTACGCGGACCGTCCCCAAAAGGCCTCGTGTTGCTGAACAGTGGGACGTTAATATTCACTCAACTTCACAAATTCAGCACTTCCAATATTATTTTCCGAAATTACTTTGATTTCTTTGTTTCTTTCCTTCCGCTTAGCCCTGCGTTGCACGGGCTTTTACCGACTGAATAACTTCACCCTCATGGAAATTTCGTGTTTCCCTCAGGCCGATAGCACTTGTGTGTGCGTTCGTGCGATGTGAGTGATTTCTTTAACTTTATCATAAAACTCTCTTTTCGAAATTTGTTCTTGCGTTGGTGTGATGTGGTAATGCTAAAAGATGGGTTAATGCTCAGGTGTCGTCCTCGTCACTTGAGCATGGTTGAAAATTTCGAGGTCCGTCACCAAAAACCCTTGAATAGGCAAAAAGTTCGAATTTAAAAATCACCCACTCACTTTCCAATTCTTTCCTTTTCCTGAGTGAATAATTTCATCCCATGGAAATTTCGTGTTTCCTTCAGGCCGATAGCACTTGTGTGTGTGTGTGTATGCGCGCGATGTGAGTGATTTCTCTAACTATGTCATAAAAAATCCCTTTTTCGAAATTTGTTCTTGCGTTGGTGTGGTGTGGTAATTATTAAAGATGGGGGAAAGCTGAGGTGTCGTTCTCGTCACTTGAGAATGGTTGAAAATTTCGAGGTCCGTCACCAAAAATTTTCGAATAGGCAAACAGGTGGAATTTTAAAATCACCCACTCACTTTCCAATTCTTTCGTTGCAATTTTTTATTTCCCGGAAACGAAAATGTAGTCTTTTTAAAAATAGTTGTATGCTGGAAAAAAGACAGAAAGCATAAATTTTTAAAATTACAAAATTTCACTACTATTTTAATTCTTGGAGTAAAATTGTGAGGATTTTTTTTGAAATATTCGACTCGGGGGAAAAAAGTTTCATGCAATTACCTTATAAAAGAAGAAATTATTAAATGATTGATTTAAGTATTTTGAGTGTTTTATTACAATTCTTTCAAAAAAGTTTTCGGCTTTTTATTTTTTAAATCACTGATTCTGAAAGTTTTAAAAATAATTTTTATATAAACGCAACGATATTGATTCATATGAGAAAAAATCATATAATATGCAAAACAGCATTGTTTTGTTAAAAAAAAAAAGTTTTTTTTCTATAAAATTCTTTAAAGAAAGATAGTTTTTTCCCGGAAACGAAACTGTAGCATTTTTAAAAATAGTTGTATGCTGAAAAAAGAACAGAAAGTATAAATTTTTCAAATTACAAAATTTCACTACTATTTTAATTCTTGAAGTAAAATTGTGAGAATTTTTTTGAAATATTCGACACGGGGGAAAAAAGTTTCATGCACTTACGCATTATTTTAAAGTAAACTATAAGTTTTATGAAGAGAACAAAAATTTGAAAATAAATATCAGAAATGCATTGAATGCATTTTAATTTTTAAAAAATTTCACTGAAAAAAACATTCAAAAAGAAAATAATACTATTTGATAAAAACATTTAATTTTTTTAATTTTAATTTTATAGTTTTTCATTCCACTCTGTGTTAAAATTATTTAAACACGTATCTGCGAAAAAAAGTATATTATAAAAAACTAACTTATTAATTATTTTCTAATAAAATTGATTAAAATTGCTCATTTAGCAATTAATTGTGACATACCATTTGCTTACATAATGGCAGCACTGAAAATGAAGTAAATTTCAGATCAGTGGGGATGCAGCAAGTGAATTCAATCATTGAAGAAGAGAGAATTAAAATATATTTCAGAATATTTCCTTTTTGTGTGTACGCAATGTCCAGTAGGAGAAAAAAATTTAAGACAAGTATGAAAAAAGGCGAACGGCGGGTTTCTGCGAGGCGGACATCCTCCTTCGCATTGACCGCGCACGGCAGTGCTGCAGTTATAGTCTTGAGTGTAGCGGGAGCTCTGAGCACTCCGCCACCAGACAGTTAACCAATGTTTGGCTAAATGTAAATCGCGTATTTTAAATATTTTAA